>JBBPQV010001161.1:0-12009 GCA_038092675.1 Boletus rufocinnamomeus | reverse complement strand
ACAACCCATCCATTGACTGGGAGGAGAGCACGCTAAAATTCGACCGTTGTTCGAAACGATGTCGCCAACTCCTCTGGGCACCCGAACCCGAAGATGAAGAAGACCCCGATGTGGTTGAGGGATTTCCTGAGGGAATAGTAGAGAAGGGAGAGCGTGTCTTTGCTTTAGACTTCTATTCCTACCGGACGGAGGGGAGAGAAGACATTCGAGCTCACACCACGACCTCGCAACAGCTTGCGGAGGAGACACTTAAGGACAAGCCTAAGAAATCGTTTGAAGAGATGGTTCCTCGACACTATCAAGACTTCCATGACATTTTTAGTAAGGAGTCTTTCGATGAACTTCCCATTCGAAAACCATGGGACCACGCCATCGAGCTCACGCCTGGATCCCATTCGATTGATTGCAAAGTCTATAACCTATGTCCTGACGAACAGAAGGAACTCGACACATTCCTCGAGGAAAACCTACGCTCTGGCCGCATCCGTCCCTCCAAGTCGCCATTTGCTTCTGCCTTTTTCTTTGTAAAGAAGAAAGATGGCAAGCTCCGTCCAGTTCAAGACTACCGCAGGCTGAATGCGATCACCATCCGAAATCGCTACCCTCTTCCCCTCATTTCCGACCTCGTTAACAAACTGAAAGGTGCCAAGTACTTCTCCAAGCTTGACGTGCGTTGGGGGTATAATAACGTGCGTATTCAGGAGGGTGATGAATGGAAGGCCGCATTTAGGACAAACCGCGGTCTTTTCGAACCTCTAGTCATGTTCTTCGGGCTAACCAATTCCCCCTCGACGTTTCAAAATATGATGAATGATATTTTCCATGACCTCATCCTCCAGGGAAAGGTCCTGGTTTATCTCGACGACATACTCATTTTCACCAAAACACTCGAGGAACACCGTCAGATCATGCGCTCTGTCCTGCAAATCCTCCGCCGGAACCAACTCTATCTGAAGCCCGAAAAATGTGATTTCGAACACACGCAAATCGAGTACTTAGGCCTTATTATCTCGGAGGGCCAAATTCAAATGGATCCCGTCAAGGTTCATGGTGTCCTTGAGTGGCCAGCCCCTACTTGTAAACGAGAGTTACAATCCTTTTTAGGGTTTGTTAACTTCTACCGCAAGTTCATTCGTGGCTTTGGCGACATTGCACGCCCCCTTAACTCCCTCACGGGCAATGTGGATTGGAGATGGGGAGATGAAGAGCAGAGCGCCTTCGACAGTCTCAAATCAGCCCTGACCACCGCCCCTGTCCTTGCCATCCCCACGGACCACGACCCCTTCCGTATCGAAACAGACAGTTCAGGGCATGCAGTTGGCGCTGTCCTCTCTCAATCTCAGAATGATGTTTGGCATCCTATTGCGTTTCTCTCTAAATCTTTGAATCCTGCTGAACGCAATTACGAGATTTATGATCGCGAATTACTCGCAGTCATGCTTGCGCTCGCCGAGTGGAGGCACCTACTTTTGGGAGCGGACCACAATGTCCAGATCTGGACTGATCATCAAAACCTTGCTTACTTTCGTAAGCCCCAGAAGATCAACCGTCGCCAGGCTCGCTGGGTCGCTGAGCTCGCTGACTATCGTTTCACTCTCCATCATCGCCCTGGACGTGCCAATCTCAAAGCTGACCTCTTGTCGAGACGTCAAGACCATGAAAGGGGGGAGGGGGACAATCAAGATGTCACTCTTTTGAAACCTGAACACTTTCGAACACTTGCAGCAGTGACCGAAACTGAGCAAAACCCCCCCACCTTCCTCGAGAGGATCTGTCGACGTTTTGCAAACCGGGACCAAGTAGTAAGGGATCGGCTCGAGGGCAAGGAAGATGGTTGGAATGAGTCAGGTCGGATAGTGGAGTGGAAAGGGAGGGTGTATGTGCCCATTGATTCCAGACTCCGAGAAGACATCATTCGCGAACATCACGACTCGCGTCTCGCAGGACACCCGGGACAGTATAAAACCCATGAGCTCGTCACACGGGATTACTGGTGGCCTGGAGTATTACGAGACGTCCAAAGATATGTCAATGGGTGTGAATCCTGTCAACGAACAAAGCCACGTCGAACCCCAATTGCAGCGCCACTACACCCCCACGACGTCCCCACCAAGCCATGGGAGGAGATCTCGATTGACCTGGTTGGACCCCTCCCCGAATCCACCGGATACAACGCCATACTCGTTATCGTCGACCGGTTCTCCAAAATGATTAAGGTCCTACCTTCTCAACTCGAGCTGACATCGTCAGGAGTGGCACGGATGTTACGCGACCACTTGTTTCGCCATCATGGCCTACCCCAAAAGATCATCAGCGATCGAGGGCCAACATTTGTCTCCGCATTTATGCGAGATTTATTTGGACAATTGGGGATCTCGGGTAATCCAAGTACTGCCTATCACCCACAGACGGACGGTCAGACGGAACGGATCAACCAAGAGGTAGAACACTACCTTCGGGTCTTCACCAATTATCACCAGACCGACTGGGCAGACTGGCTCGCCCTTGCTGAGTTCTCCTATAACGACAAGGCCCAATCCTCGACTGGGTACTCCCCCTTTTTTATCAACTACGGGCAAGACCCCTGGAAAGGCACATCCCCCCGACGAGTTGGAAGGGTAGAAGCGGCAGATGAATTTGCGAAAAGGATGAAGAGGGTTAGGGGAGAAGCTGAGGCAGCATTAACGAAGGCGTCGGAAGATATGAAGCGAGCTTATGATCGCCGAAGGTCGCCATTGCCAGGATTCAGGGTTGGGGACCAGGTATGGTTGGAGGCCACCCACATTACTTCAGATCGCCCAATGAAAAAGTTAGACGACAAACGCTACGGCCCCTTCACCATCCTCTCCAAACATGGAGCGAGCGCATATAAACTCCGACTACCGTCGACATGGAGATCCATATATCCAATCTTCAATGAGTGCGTGCTGTCCCCTTACCGCCCATCTATCTTCCCCTCTCAGAAAGGTCCACCACCTCCCCCACCGGACCTAATTGATGGTCATGAGGAACAAGAGATCGAGGAGATCCTCGATTCCCGACTCCGTCGAGACCACCTGGAATACCTAGTACATTGGAAGGGTTTTCCTCGCGAGGAACGCGAATGGATGAAAGATACAGAGCTCACGCACGCACGCGACGCCGTAACAGATTTCCACCGTGCCCATCCTGCTAAACCGCGACCCATGCCCACGATGCGCCTTCGCTTCCAACCCTTACGAAGTTCCATCCAGCCAGATCACATCCCTGCCCGACTCTACAATTGGGAAAACGGCACCTTCGAACGAGCTGAAGCTTGCAAAAAGGCCGAATCGCGGGACGCGATTCCTTGACGGTGGGATAGTGTCATGATCGTGGTCCGTGCACTGTATGTCCGTGCACTCCTTTTCCGCATACGGTACAACGATCGAGTATAGTTAGTATTTAACCCCATCCCCCTATTCCTTTTTCCCCTCAGTTTCGTGCTTTCCTCTCCCAGGTACTGTAGTAGCCTCGTCATTGTCCACACGTTGTTGATCATGTATTTCCTCTCCCAGCTATCTACGTGCTGATTGTTGGTGTTTCTGACACCCACTTGTATGTAGTACACATCCTATGTAACCCCCTGGTGGGCCTGCTCATCCATAGTATATATCCCATGTGATTCCCTGGTGGGCCCACTCATATGTAGTATATATCCTATGTAATCCCCTGTTAGGCCCACTCATCTATAGTATATATCCCATCAGATTCCCTGGCAGGTCCACTCATATATAGTATATATCCTATGTAATCCCCTATCAGGCCTGCTCAAATACAGTATATACCCTATGTAATCCCCTGTTGGGCCCACTTGTATGTAGTACACATCCTATGAAACCTCCTGGCAGGCCCACTCATCCATAGTATATATCCCATGGAATCCTCTGGTGGGCCCACTCATATGTAGTACACATCCTATGAAACCTCCTGGTGGACCCACTCGTCCATAGTATATATCCCATGGAATCCTCTGGTGGGCCTGCTCAAATGTAGTATATACTCTATGTAATCCCCCATTGGGCCTGCTTGTATGTAGTACTACACATCCTATGCAACCCCCTGGCAGGCCTGCTTGTCCATAGTATATATCCCATGTGATTCCCTGGTGGGCCCACTTATCTGTAGTATATACCCTATGTAATCCCCTGTCAGGCCTGTCCATCTGTAGTACATGTCCTCCTATATCCCCAGGCAGGCCTGCCCATTTGTAGCACATATCCTATGTGATCCCCTGTTGGGCCCACCCATTTGTAGCACATACCCTACAATCTCCCCTTGCAGGCCCACTCATCTGTAGCTTATGTTCTCCTTTGTCCTCTCAAGGGCCTGCCCATTCATAGTATTTTTTTTTTACAATAATGTACTCTATACTACTCCCCAGGCCTGCCCATCTGTGGCTAGTATTCCACTATGTGTTTCTCCACTGGGCCCACTCATTCATGGTAACATACCTTACTACACTGTATCTAACCAGGCCTGCCCATTTGTGTACTACCATATAAAAAGTCCCCCCTGGGTCCACTGCAGGGTCACCATGTTGAGTGCAATATTGTCAACCCAGGGTGGCCATCTCTCTCAGACAATGTGACTACATGGGCTCACCCACACAGGTATCAACAGTTAGTCCACCTTCCCCTCCCCTACTCCTGTTCCTGTTCCACCTCCTTCCTCCAGTCCCATCACTGATAGGCCCACACCTCCTGTGAGGGCTCAATCTGAGTTTGTCAAGTCCTTTCAGACCAGCATTGATGAGGGGATGCCAGCCCCTACATCAACAGCAACCCCACTCCCCACTCTTAGACAAGTCCATCACACCCACCTCTCTTAGGAGGAATGCCAATGTCTCAGCCTTGGAGCCACCATCCTTGTCCCATTGGGCCCACCAGTGGGTCCAAGAAATCAATGAGGAAACATGGCCCATTCCCACTCTCCCCACCATGTCCCCACTTTAGGATCCCTCACCATCATCACCCCCACTCACCCCATCACCTCCACTCTCTTCCCCATTGGCCATCAACCCACCACTCCATCAGTGGCCCAATCCCCTCCCCAGCCTCATGTTCCTCCCCACTGCTGCCTCAGGTGCTACAAGTGCCACAGCCCTGATCACTTCAGGGTCAATTGTCTGCAGTATATCTGCCCATTCTGCAACTCTGCTACCCCTGGACATATCCAGGCTTGATGTCCTCATCAAGTCTGTTCTCTCTGCAGTGAGGTTGGGCATGTTGCCAACAACTGTTACTTCAGCAACAATGAGTGGGTTGACTAGAACCATGACTCCACTGACTATGAGATCAACAAGGGGGACCAGTTGGGAAGGGACTGAGGAGGGAGAGGAGAGGATCCAGCTGGAACTGGAGAGTTTGGAGGAAGAGTTGGAGTCTCTTCCATATGAAGGGGGTAATGTTACAGATTTCTTTCCTTTCTATCCTTCTAACTATGCTCTTGCTCATTCTGCTTTCCATATGTAAGAGGCCTACACCCTTATGGCAATTACCTTAGGATATGCTACCTGTACAGATAACTTACTTGATATGGACAACTAACCTCTTCTAGGCAGTTCTCTCACACTGCCTCATTTTCCCCTCTATCCAGATGGTCCATGCTAGCTTGGTCTGTGCACAAATCTTGATAGTATAAATACTTCATCTTTGTACAGTAGTTCCACATCTAGTTCTACACAATACACTTGCTAGAGTCTGGTCATTCTGTGAGTGATTAGTCCTTCAATTAGTCATAGCAAGACCCCTGAGTTTCTAAAGTGTCTCCACACTACACTTGAGTGTGCACTTCAACTAGGTTCTATGCATCAAGCATAACAAGTTATGGATGAAGGAGATGAAGAATTTGAAGTTGAATATATTACAGCATCTTAGCTAAAGGGCCAAAAATTAGAGTTCTTACAGCTGTTTTCATAAGTATGTGGAAAACATATTCTCAAAAGTCGCACCTTGGAGACAACTGGGAAAGGACCCTGAGTGCAGCTGAGTGGGCCAATAGCTGGCTGAAGTAAGCATGGTTCATTGCTACCATATCCACCATATGCCTGCACACCACTGAATTGTGTTTGACAATGTCAAAGCCCAGATCCTGCTCCTCCATAATGCAAACCACACTGTCAAAGACATCTGTCACATCCTAGGCATCCGGAAATCCCTTGTATACAAAATGCTCTCACTATACTCAAAATATGGCACTGTCACTAATCCTTGTAGATACTCTTGTCTCACCAGGCACCCATGTATACTCAGCTCTGTAGATGTTGAGTTCATATCCACTGTTATTTGTCTGAGGCATCTGACTCTTCGCCCTCAGAGTCACCATTACCAGCCTGATACAACAGGAGTTTCTCGATATTCATCATGCCCACAAGAATCTTTGTTGCACCTGAAGGATCACCAGTGTCAAAAATCTTTTGCACCATGTTCTTGTAATCTAGCTCATTGTCTACATCCATTGCATCACTAATGTGTTGGCTAAATATAAATTTGATGAGACTGGGACTCAGATGCAGGAAAAAAAACATACCCTTTTACCTTCAGGATGATGAACTTGAATGAGAATCATTGCTTGCTAGATACCTTGTATTGCTGTTTGTCATGCTTCTCAAGAATTATTGAATATCTAAGTACTCAGTGGTTGGGAAACCAGCTGAGCTCACCTATTGAATATCTAAGTACTGTAGGTAGTTAGTACTAATGATAGGTAGCTCTAATAATAGTGTACTCACCTCAGTGGTTGGGAAACCAGCTGAGGTGTAACTAGGTACTCAAGACCGAAAATACTATCTGCTTAAGTAAGCCAGTAATACTAAATAAGGAATAATAAATTCCAACAGAAAGACGGAAAGAAATGAATGGTACAAGATTACTGATACCTAAATGAATGGATGGTAAAGAACAACTACCCACTGCTGCTGATCTTCCAATTGGTCAACCGATTGCGGGGTGCGAAATTGTTCACAAAGATGGATCTCAGATGGAGATACAACAACATATGCATCAAAGAAGGCAATGAATGGAAGGGTGCCTTTGTTTGTCATAGGGGAAGTTATGAACCATTGGTTATGTATTTTGGTCAAACCAATTCCCCAGCCACGTTTCAGGCCATGATGAATGACATCTTCCATGACATGCAAGCAGTCATCATCATATATATAGATGACATCCTCATGTTCACTAAAAATGAGAACCAAGAGGAACACGATGCAATTGTTCTAGAAGTCCTCAAACACCTCCAAGAAAACAACTTATTTATAAAACCAGAAAAATGCACATTTCATACCAAGAAAATCAATTTCCTAGGCATGATTGTCTCAGAGGAAGGAATCGAAATGGAACCCAGCAAAGTCAAAGCCATCCAAAAATGGCCAGTTCCCACAAATGTAAAAGGAGTACAGAGTTTCCTCAGACTCGCCAATTTCTATAGGCAATTTATTAAGGACTTCTCTATTGTGGCTAGGCCACTAAATGACCTCACAAAAAAGGATCTCACATGAAGATGGACAGAAAAGGAACAAAATGCGTTTGATACACTAAAAAAAGCTTTTATCACAGCTCCCATCCTTGCCTACCCAGATAACAATTGTAATTTCTGGCTAGAATGCGATGCCTCGGACTTTGCAACAGGAGCAGTTCTATCTATAGAAAAAGAAGGAAAATGGCATCCGGTAGTGTTCTCATCACATTCAATGACAGCAGAACAAAGGAACTACCCAATTGCCAATAAAGAAATGTTAGCTATTATTCATGCATTAGAACAATGGCATCATCACCTAGAAGGTGCTGAGAAATCATTCAAGATCTGGACAGATCACACAAATCTCCAGTATTTCATGAAATCTCAAGATCTCAACTGTTATGCTGATGCATAGAACCTAGTTGAAGCGCACACTCAAGTGTAGTGCAAAGACACTAAGAAGCCTTAGGGGTCTCGCTATGACTAATCCTCGGACTAATCACTTGCAGAATGACCAGATTCTAAGCAGTAGATTGCATAGAACTAGATGCCTAACTACGGTACAAGGGCGAAGTATTTATACTACTTGGAATGGTGCACAGACCAGCTAAGTAAGGGTGCACACAGACCATCTGGGCAGAGGGGAATACAAGGCAGTACAAGAGAGCTGCCTAAAGGAGGTCATTCGTCCGTATCAAGAAGATCATCTGTGAAGGTAGCATACTGCATGGTTAATGCCATAAGGGCGAAGCTCTCTTGCGTGTGTGAAGATGAATGCACAAGAGCATAATTAGAAGGATAGAAAGGAAAGAAATCCATAACATCAACCACCGACAAGCAAGATGGGCACAATATTTATCACGTTTCAACTATGAACTTATTAAGAAACCAGGAACCTCTATGGGAAAAGCCGACGCACTCTCATGGAGAGAAGATCATGCTGTGGAAATAGATCAAGACAATAAAGGAGTCACAGTCATACCCGCAGAACGCATATGCACTAACGAAGTAACTTATATCCATGGAGAAGAACAAAAGATCTTAGATCAGGTAAAGACTGCACAATCCACGCTATGCAAGTCATCTCTTTCAGGATTTGAAATTGACAATGAAGGTTTCTCTAAATTAAATGGAAAAATATACATGCCTGAGGAAGAAAGCAATCTCCACCAGGATATCATCGAACTTTATCACACTTCTACATTAGCCAGACATGGTGGCACAGAGAAGACTCATGAGTTAGTCTCATGTTACTATACATGGGAAGGCATACATAAACAAATAACAAACTATTGTTCCCGATGCGAAAGATGCGCTCGGATGAAACCAACCACATGGCCTCTGGCAGGCAAATTACATCCTAATCCTATTCCAGAAGGTCCCTGGCAGGACATCTCTGCCGATTTCATCATGGACTTACCCACTTCCAATGGCTACAACAGCATTCTCATGGTTGTGGACAGATTCAGTAAAGAAGCCATATTTATTCCCATGGTTAAAATGATTACCAGCCTGGGAACCGCTAAACTATGTCAAGACAACATTTGGAAAACGCATGGCCTCCCACGATCTATAATCTCTGATCACAGTCCACAATTTTCAGCACAAGTAATGAAGGATCTCGGCAAAATGCCCCAGATTGACTTACACATGTCAATGGCATTCCACCCACAAATGGATGGACAAACCAAGTGTGTAAACCGAGACCTTCAACAATATTTACATCTCTACACCACGGAAAAGCAAAAGGAATGGTCAGAATGGCTTGCCCTTGTACAATTCCAATACAACAACAAGGCCCACTCCGCTACAGGCAAATCCCCATTCCAAATCACATGTTCATATTCACCACACATGGGAATTGAACCTAAAGAAAATGTGAAAGCACCTGCTGCCATGGCATTTGCCAAGGATTTCACACAGACTTTAGCCAATGTGAAAACTTCTCCCTCTAAGACACAGGATGCAATGAAGGCACAAGCCAACAAACACAGATCAGAGGTGCCTGTTTACAAAAAAGACTCCCAAGTGTGGTTATCTGCCGAACACTTGAACCTAAAGGAAACCCGCCAATCACGTAAATTAACAGAAAGATGGCTAGGCCCCTATAAAGTTCTTGAAATGGTAGGAGACAATGCCATAAGGCTAAAACTCCCATGCTATATGAAAATTCACCCAGTGGTAAACATATCATGGGTTAAACCATATAAGGAAAGACTTCCCAATCAGAAATCTTACAAACCTGGGCCAGTTTCGGTTACAGATGAAGGAGATGAAGAATTTGAAGTTGAATATATTACAGCATCTCAGCTAAAGGATTGAAAATTAGAGTTCTTAGTTCACTGGAAAGGATACCAGGAAGAAGACTGAATGTGGGAAATAGAAGGCAACCTTTCCCATGCTAAAGAAGCAATTGGTGACTTCTATAAAAAGAACCCACAAGCACCATGACGACTACAAATGATGCAAACAGTGTTTACTTCATTATTTAATCCTTACAAAAACTACATGGAACCTCCACCAATCTGGTCTCACCTGGAATGTGAACCATAGAGGGGGGGTAGTGTTACAAACCCTTTTTCTCACCCCTTTTCTTTTCTAGTCACATGACCCCTTTCACACTTTCTCAATCATGTGACCCTATCTTTTTCTCATCATGTGACCATGCAAACTAGGTCTAGACCTATAACACGTGTCAACCTCATTTATTTAATCTCTGTCAGTCTAGAACGTCTAGTACTGCCTCCTATTAATCTCCGTCTATCTTAATCACTATAGTTTACTAATACTCACATGATATGTCATTACATAGCCTCACGTGCATGGACCAGCATCACAATAAGTACAACAACGTAGTCAGTATATATACCTTGAATCTATCACCCCAAGAACTTCAGTCAAGTTCTTGTTGGGATTTCCTCTCAACTATTCTCTTTGCTCTATAGTCAGTTTGCATGATTGAGTGACCCAAGTCATTATTTGATTTGAGGTTGCCAACATCAATTACATCTTTATTTACAAACCTGGTACATTGAATGGCCATGCAGATGCCTTATCTTGCTGACCAGACCATGGTGATGCCGTTCAGGATCACAACCAGAATATCACTGTCCTTCCACCTTCTCTTTTTATTAACAATGTTGAACTTTCCTCATCCTTCTACAATAAAATCATAAAAGAATCAGAAAAAATACAAGAAGAATCCTTTAACAAATACACTTACAATTATGATAACTATATTTTCAAAAACAACAAAAACAAAGTCTTTGTTCCTGAACCTTTACATACAGAACTTCTTATGATTTGTCATGACTCTCCTATTGGTGGACATTCTGGACAAGCCCATACCTCTCATCTTCTTACTCGTCATTTCTTGTGGCCTGGTGTCACAAAAGACATTAAAAAATATGTAGTTAGCTGCCAAGTGTGCACCCAAACAAAGGGAAAGTCAAAGGCACTGGCAGGCAAACTCCTTCCTTTATCCACTTCTAAATGACCATGGGAAGATTTATCAGTTGATTTCATTATGGGTCTACCCGCTTCCCATGGTTACACTGCCATTTGTGTTGTCGTTGATCAATTGTCCAAAGAAGTTGTTTTTATTCCCACTTATGATACCATTTCTTCAAAGGACTTAGCTATTATCTTCAGAGACAATATTTGGTGTATCCACGGACTTCCTTCTATGATCATTTCCAATCAAGGTCCCCAGTTTGTTTCAGACTCCACTTCCAAATTATGTAATCTTCTTTCTATCTCCCAGAAAATCTCCACTGTCTACCACCCCCAAACCAGTGGACAAACAGAGCGTATTAATAGAGAACTCGAACAGTATCTCCACTCTTACATAGCAAAGCAACAGACCAAATGGGCTAATTGGCTCAAAGTTGCACAATTCCATCATAATAACTCTCTCACCACCACTACTGGCACTATCCCCTTCAACATCACATGTAATTATGCTCCTCGCATTGGCTTTGAAGAAAAAGCTAAAGGCATGGGAAAAGAGTTTGGCATGGAGATGGGAAAGTCCCATAAAGAAGTAGAAGACGCATTAGAGGAAGCATGAGAAAGAATGAAGAAGCAGTCAGAAAGTAAAAGATCCGATGCTTCTAATTACAAGAAAGGACAACAAGTTTGGCTTTTAGCCGAACATTTGAAGCTCCCTTATACAGCAAAGAAGTTAACTCAAAAATGGATTGGTCCTTATGAAATCCTCGAGGTGCTTCCCAACGCCATTAAACTCAAACTGCCAAACTCCATACATATTCACCCAACCATCAACATCTCACACGTTAAACCATATTGGGCAACCCTTCCTGGACAACCAGTCTCACGTCCAGATGCAATCAAAGTTGACAAAGAAGGAGTAGAGCAGTTCAAAATAGAATACATTGCAGCATCATGTCTCAAAGGCTGCCAGCTTCAATATCTCGTACATTGGAAAGGTTACGACAAATCCAATAGGACATGGGAATCAGGTGACATCATTTACACCACCCCTCAGGCAGTTGCTGATTTTCATAAAAA
>JBBPQV010001160.1:0-12012 GCA_038092675.1 Boletus rufocinnamomeus | reverse complement strand
AGAAGAAGAATGATGGTGAGAAGAAAGAAGCGGAAATTAATAAGGCGTGTATGCAGCGTGTTGGTCTAGACCATGGGTCACGTGTGGTTTCCCATGATCACATGCATATCATGTGACTTCGAAGTCTGAAGGATGTAAGGTAGTGTGCGAATGCGCTAAGTTAAAAATGTTTGAAAATATAGTATATCATAACAGTGATGACATTGTGGGTAGGGAGGTCAATGAGGAGTCTTGAATGACCAACAACAAAGAGTGTTGAGCAGACGAGTGCACTGACGAAGACACTAGTCAAGCGGAGATGTCCACAGACAAGATCGCTGTGATGAGCACAGCAACAGCATCCACAGATGCAAATGCACCAAGTGAGCCCAGTGCATCACTCATGGGGGAGCGAGATGGTCAATCAATGACTGACAACGCTGAAGCAGATGAAGCCAAAGTCATTAGGGACCAAGGTGAGGAACCGAGGACCAGCACAAGTGCATGAAGCACATTGTGCAACCACAACCAACTGGAGCAAAGACCATCAGGAGACCCTGGGGACATGATGGACAACAGCTCGCATTGTCCAGATGAGCCCACAGAACCCCCCAACGAGCCTAAGGGCACACAAGAGTGAAGGGGTGAGGTGAGGGTCAAGGTGGTCGAGCCGAGCATCAAGAGAGTGTCAAGAGGGTGTGTAGAAGCAATGGGTAACAATGGCGATGAAACATGTTGACCCAAGAAATCTACCAAGCCCCCAGACAAGGCACAGGCCACATCCAGATGAGACAGCAAGCTGCAACTTGAAATGAGTGCAGCCCAGTTGGATCCAGGCAGCAAGATGGCTGGTAGACGAAATGGAGATGTCACACACAAAAGCGCTGACATGACAGGCCACAAGGAGGTTGGAGATGGGCGCAGAGAAGCACAGGTCGATGGGGGGAGTGCTGAAATGCATGAAAGTGCATTGATTGAGGGGGAGAGAAGATGTGCGAGAGCATAGATACAATTGACGTCAAGAGCTAAAAAAACCAGTCAGCACACCTCAATGGACAGTGAGGACTCACCTATATGATCCCCACCACATCCTCCACCACTTTACAGTCAATATGAACAATCCATAGGAGAGAATGAGCCCCTGAGCATCGAGCTCAAGGGGGAGTGGATACAACTTGTGAGCCACAATGTTGGACCTACCAGGGATGAAGCAGTTATGCTGGGAGCATCCCAGGGTGATGAGGACCCAAGGAACAGGCTGAAGAACCTGTGGAACACATCAGAACATGTTGAAGAATGGTTGGAGCTGAGGGACAAAGAAAATGTACCTAGGAGGTCTCAAGATGAGACAGACAAGCTGGATGGCACATCAGCAAATCCAGAAGTAACTGTACAGTCTTGTACAGCCAGTTACAGTGCTTATGGTAGTATAGAAAGGTTCCCCCTGTACAGTTATGTCATATGCTGTTGCTATGTCTGAAATCAAGTAATATGGCCAAATCTGTACAGTTCCAGCAATCTGCATGGTCCAATACAGAGCTCTACACATGCACCATCAGGAAAATGTTTAAGTGCTGTTATGCCTATATAAATATGGTCAAGCAGTTATCAATCTAATACAACTTGATAAAGGTATATATAATATTATCATTTTGTAATCATAATGCCAATGGACAGATACTTAATTATAACCCTTGACAGATATTATGACCTTGATCATTTGAAAGTCAGTTAGATGTAAGCAGGATAATTGTGTGTAATTGTGGCAAGGAAATGATCAAGCCTTGTCATGTATATCATTGATGATCAATGTGAGACTCAACACTAGCCGGAAGTGTGGGAAAATATTTGTAAGCACTATTCTGATGAACTTTCCTCTTTGTCCAAATAGCAGACCTATAACAAGCCAAAGGTGTGGGAAATGATTTGTAAGCACTATATAGTATATGTTATGTAGGTTTTCTCATTGTATATTTGCAAGTGGCCGAAGGTGTGGGAAAAAAATTGTAAGCCCTAAAGAACATGTTTTGTAGACTTGTGCTTTTTCAGCAGATATGGCACTGGGCGAAGGTGTGGGAAAAAAATTAGTAAGCACTGTACAGCACAAGATATATAAACCTGCTCTCTTCCACTTTTCTCTTTTCTTCACTCTTGTCTCTGAGTTCTATCTCAGGTCAAGGATCACTCTAGTCTCTAGAGTTCATACCCAGGTAAGTTTATACTTGTGTGAGTCACTTGTAAGTCTTTTCTTGCTTTTCATTTTCGCTTTTTTGTGATTTTTATTAGTTAGAATGGTAGTAGTTTACAACAAAGTCCCTTGTAAGTGTTTTTCCTGATTTTATTTTCGCTTTTTAGGGGTTGTGAGTAGTTGCTATGGTTGTTGATCTAGTAGATTGTCTATATCTTCAATTAAAATTGGAGAATAGTATTTTATGTTATGTTTATTATGATTGAAAAATGGCTAAGTTGTATTTTACAAGGAAAATTTTATTGTGCTTCTTTTACTTTTTTGAAACTCAATGATGTCAATGACAATACTAGATAATGTCTGATACTTTATGTAAGCATTATCCAACTGACCACATACATACAAGTATTATAATACAAATCATATACATCAAATTAAATCAAGTTGATATGGATTATATTCATGATCCACATAATCATACACAGATATATTGTTCACACAGAAATAATGACAGCTTTTGACCAACAGTGCAAATGCTCTCAGATATTATATACCCTTGTCACTGTATGTATGATTATGACATTTCTTGTAGGGATTTATAGGGTAGCTAATGTTATATATGATATTACCTTTCCATTAAACTCCCCATCTGTATGGCACTATACACTGTATAGTGGACCTCCCTGTCTGTATAGTGCTGTATGGGCCACCCTGTCTATATAGCACTGTACAGACGAGGTGGCCTGTACAGCACCATACAAATCTGCCTAGCTGTACCATACATACCATACAGCACATTAACTTCATACAGAATAGTACAGACCATCTACATTCTGTACACTATTGTGCAGCATTGTACAGGCTCAAACAGTCAGTAGAGCAGTAACAATTTCATTTCACACTTGGAGAGATACATGATTCACAGTGCAACAGTAAACTAATCAAGAATGATGAATGCTTCATCATCACCAGTGTTCATGGATGCAGCTTTCGAATAGCCAGTCCTATAGTTGTTATTAGTTGGTTGAGTACTGAGCCTGAGGACACTTACATTCTGAGAGCAGCCCATTCCTCCAACATAACATCCAGCTTTGTGCCATGGTATTCATCTGCCGTGATGTGTACCAAGGCGCAGTGTAATTTATCATATGCATCTTTGAGTTTGTTGGCATCAATCTTGACGCCATGGGAATATGACCATGCTCCTCAAATATACCTAGCATGACATGTACCTAACAGAGATTGAGCATGAGAGTGGAAGGGTTGGGAGGATGACTCACGAATGAAGTGATGAGCATGAAAGCCTTGTATGGGACATATTCATGGAATTCCAGGAATTGACACAAAGACTTGGAGGTGTTTGAGTAAACCATGCCAAGGCAGACATGCTTGAGGGCCTCATGTGCAAAGTTACTCGTTTTTCCCTAGTTAGCAAGTCAGTAATGGAACATGAGGCAAGAGATCACTTACATGTTCATCTGTCTTGCCATGCAAAAAAAGCCAATTTTTGAGCAGCACTTTTGCCTGGTCATGAACAAACTTGTGACCTTCAGCTTCTAACTTCATATTTGAGGGGTATAGTTGGTAACAAATGGGCAAAATTTGGACAACAAGCTTCTTGATTTCACAGTGGTACATGGAGATGTTATTGTAAAGCTGGAAAGTGTTAATGCTGTCTTTGTATTTGAATAGCCAGCTCACCAGTCTTGACATGTCCTCCTTGTACATGGGTATACATCTATCAAATGTCTCAATGTATGAGCATGCAAGATGATCAATGGTGTTGTACTTACCAGCCTCAACCTCCAGTCCATTTTCCTCGTAATATGCTATAGTCTCCAAGAGTGCCTCTTGACATGAACCAGTGATAACATCTGGGAGGGCAGGAAATGCATTGTCAATTGCCACATGCCAGCACATCCGTGCTTTTGCACAGTCAAGAAGCTTCACCCACAATGGGGGGTAGTAATTGGAGTTAGTCAACTTGGCTGGCTTTGTCCCCTTAGGATTGACAGACCACCTTCCCTTTTGACCCTTGGCCTGATCCTGCACTGACCCACCAGTGATATCACCCATTTTGGCATCCAGAGACTGAGCATCAGGAGACCTGGTGGAACAGTCATTCAAAGGATCTTGTCTGGCCCTCTTGTGTTTGCCTGTGCCATTCGAGTGGACACTGTTGAGCTGAGTAGGTGAGGGTGGTCAACAATGGCTGTTTGTAGAATGGTGTTGCGAGATGACTCGAGCGAACACTGGCAGGACTCAATGGGCTACACCAAACCAGGAAGATGAACGGCCACAGCAAATAGAGTAAAGCAGGAAGAAGAGAAGTGAAGCGAGATAAGATATAGATTAAACGAAGAGAAGTCAGTAGGCGAGTAGAATGTCAGAGGTCTTCAGGATACTTGCAAGGATGTGGGTCACAAGTTCATCGGGGGGAAAGGACGATGTCGGAGGCATAAAGACTTGATGACTGGATCGAAGTCGATATCTTGAACTTACCTATCTTCTTCTATAACCATAGGAACCAAAAAGGGAAGAAAGCATAACAGCCTTCCTTAATCACCTCACAGGGACATAGGCCACAAGAGACAAATGGATTAGACTGGGGGACCAGTCGACTACAGCTAGTTTATATAAGTTACAGGAGCGCGCACAGACCATAGGGTCCATGGGAACGTTTACCATATATAGATAGATAAAAGAAGGTGTTGTGGGAAAGGGAATGTGATGGTGGGAAAGAGAGATGGAGATTAATAAAAGAAGAATGATGATGGAAATATAAAAAGGCATGTATGCAATGTGTTTGTCTAGACCATAGGTCACATGTAGTTTCCCACAGTCATGTGCAGGTCACATGATCTCGAAGATGAAGGATTGTAAAGTAAGTGTGCAAGTGTGCTAAGTTAAAAAGTTTAAATAAAGTGGATGTCATAACAAATGGTGATGCTTGAGGAGGTCATAGTCAATCCCTACCTGAGATTTCATTAGTCCAGTTAGAAGTCAAGTACATATCCATGCAAATATACCATTTCATCACCTGGGTGGTGAGATATCTCAGGTTCATCAACCCAAGCCATGGCGATAGAGTTTGAGCAGGACAAAGGTGGTGATGGGAGTGCCTGTTCTTATGTGTGCACTTGGGAACAAAATTGAGCTGGTACACAACTCAGAGGCTCACGAGATTGGGCTGGGGGGTGAGATTGAGATGGTACATGAGGCTCACAAGATTGGGCTGGGGGACGAGATTGAGATGGTACATGAGGCTCAGGAGGCTGGGCTGTGGGACATGATTGTGCAGGGGGACACAGTTGACTGGTGGGATGCAATCAGGTGTAAGAATGAGGTTGACCAGGGAGCAAGGTTACAGAATGACTTACTGGTCCATATGATCACTAGTCACAGTAGTTAAGTGGTCATTGTTTCCAGTGTTCAATCAACACTGAAGTTGGCCAGTCAAGGATTGCCTGGACTGTCTGGGAATACAATGACCATCTGCTTGCTGGGACTGGCTGGGTAAGGAGTGACTTGGAGGCACAGCAGGCCATGGAGAATGACCATGCTGAGCCATTCGAGGAGCCACCAGTGGGTCATCATGAGCATCAAAAGATGCATGCTCAAAATCTTCAATGAACATGAGAATACAAATTATGTGATAAAACTAGGATGAAATAAAACTCACCTTGATCAATGAAGGCATCTTCCTGAGTTGGGGCATCATTGAACAGGTTGCCAAATGTAAGTTCATGATCATATCTGTCACCACCTGCTCACACATCAGAAACCCTATCCTCTTCTTCATCTTCGTCTTCATCTTCGTCTTCATCTTCGTCTTCATCCTCATCCTCATCTTTGCCTTTGTCTCCTTCTTCCTCTTCCTCTTCACCCTCTTGCTGCTCTTCACCCTCTTCCATCTCTTCTATATTCGATAGTCCTCTATGTGCCACATCCAGGTGCTCGCTTTTGTCTTCACTTTCAAGCAAAGATAGAGGGGAGCAGCAGCTATCATTGGATGCAGCTACCTGAGCGCAGTGGGTTTCTCTGGATGCTGATTGGTGAGAGTATGGGTGCTGATTACTGGCAGTGCACTCGTGTGGCAGTGGTGACTCATAGGGAATAGCTGGGGCATTGGATCTTGAGGCTGAAGAGCAGAGAGGTGGTGCAATGTGGGATGGAGGGTCCGGACTTAAAGCTGAATGCATAGCCTTTGTATGAACAACAGAGGTCTTCTCTTTGGCGTTCATCGCCAAGTGAGTCACCTATCTTGCAATGCAACCTTCTTCAAAGTCTCAGATCGACTGAAAGTCAACAAAAGTTGGAGTGGGTGGCTGAAGCTGATAGCCAAAATGACCACCAGGCATGGCAGGCTCTGTGACTGGCATCACTGTCTGTACTATGGGGGAGAACTGGGCAGCTAGAGTCACTAAGGCCTTCGTGAATGCAGATCAGTTTTTTTTGTTAGTTACAAGACCAGAAAAGATATGTACCCTGTCCTCTGAACCTTTGCTGGAATGATGACTGGCCCTCCTCCTCTGAGAAGGATGAGGAGTTGGAGCCATAAGGTTGACAGGCTCATCATCCAGTAGGTCAACATGCTGCCTGGGTGGCTGGCACAGTGTCTCAATGGCAACACCGACCCTTTCTAACTGAGTAGCATGACTGCCTTGACCAGCATTTGTTCATTTCAAGCATTGCAGTGGGGCAGGATCAGACAAATGCAGAGGATCTTGCACATTGGGCGGTTGCTTGCAACAATGTCCAGCCATCTCTATGAAGACAGTCCAAGGAGTGAGAGGGGGAACCTCAGTGACTCGAGAGTACACCATTCAACAAGTGAAGGCTTAAAAGCCACAGTGCAGCAGTGCATGGCATGCTTGAAAAGTGAGTAATGGTAGTAAAGGCAAGCCAGAGATACATCAATATGCAACTATGTTGGAGTTAGTTTAAGCAGGACATAACTGGCTCCCTCACCCTCCAGCCCCAAAATTACATCACATCAGACCAGATTCTGAATATGTACATATGTAGGATTTGGTTTACAGTAATGTGGATCACAAAACACAACAAAGAGGTGTAAAAAAATGAGTATGCATAAAGATCTAGTAGCCTGAAAGATGATGAGTCATGTCAATAGTCCAACTGCCAGTGAGGATATATCAGTATCATGGTGTTCTCTCCCTCCAAGTCATACATCTAGATTAGCAGCCCCTCTCCATCCCTCTTGCCCTTCCATCTCATTCCTTTTTCTCTTCACTTAGCCTGTTCACTTTACTATACCTAGATTGTCTGGATTAAATCACTCATGGAAATCTTATCTTATTTGAAATTGATAACCATGCCCTCAGGACAGTGTTTGCATATTGAAATTGTCCAACATGCTTGCCACGGATTGCACAAACTCATTCATGAGGAAGCCTGCAGGAAATTCATGCAGTGATGTCATCAGTTGTGTGGCTGGGTTGATCATAGTAGACATCCCTTTGATGACCACAGATGGCAAAGGTGCAGTGATACTCAAGCTTGTCACACTCAGTGTAACTTGTGCACCACTGCTTGGACTCAGCAGACCTTGTATTCCCTGTGGGAGATTCGGTGGCTGTTGATTTTATGGTGAACCCTCAGCACCACTCAGCCTGGGTGGTTTCACATCTTTGGGCTGCTCCTTCAGAGGACCATCAGCTGGTGAAGGTGATGGCATCATCTCCATGGGTTTGTTTTGTCTCAAATGGTTGTTTTGTAGGCCAGGAAAAGGGGGCTGTCCTGGACTTGGATTGAATGAGGGTTTGCCAGGCCCAGGAGTAGGAGTGCCTGGTCTGCCTCCTGGCAAATTCTGCATAGCAAGGCCCTTTGTGGCCATGTGAACACCTTGGTGATATTGCAGTTGCTAGATGGTGCAATGCTCAATACAGAGAAAAAAATACTTGACTCAGACCGACCCTCATCATGCTTGGTGCTTGATGACCTCCCATTCCAGAACTCATTGTGTTCCCAGGCATCTGTGGGGCACCCATTGGCATACCCATGCCAGGGTTGGCCATTCCCAAAGGACCGTGTGGCAAGAAGTTGTTTGTCATCCATGGTGGTGCTTGCTGCCATGGTTGATGAGGGTATCCAACAGGGGGTTCTTGACCCATGCTGACAGAAGAGTGCCATACACATTTTCTGTCTGGGGGCAAACTCTCACTATTGGGCAGTTGTCCATGCTGTAAGGATGTGACATTTATTGAATATCTAAGTACTCAGTGGTTGGGAAACCAGCTGAGCTTACCTATTGAATATCTAAGTACTGTAGGTAGTCAGTACTAATAATAAGTACCTCTAATGTTAGTGTACTCACCTCAGTGGTTGGGAAACCAGCTGAGGTGTAACTAGGTACACACCCAAGTGAAGTTCACAGGGAATGAATGATTGATGGAAATCACCTGTGATATATATATAGGACACCATGTGCATAAATGTGTGATGTGTTTGGGATGATCCATCAGCAACTCATAGTAGGGTATGGAGACAATTATCTATGTGATGTAGCAGACTGGACGTTGGCTATTTGCCTGGAGAGGGTCCAAGTGATGTTCAGACAACAAATCAGAATACCTTGTACTCCAACATTGTGTATATGGTCATGGTAAGACACTGTAGTACTGTCATGTAGTGACATCTAACTAACATGGCTAGGACATTTCTAAGACACTGTTTGAACATCCTTTCTCCATTCAGGCTGTTGGTGCGGTCAGATGGCATGTTCAATGTCTCTCATTTGACCATCTAATCCATGTTCAGCTGCCAATTTTCATGTGTGGGTGGTAACCCATGCTTATTTCAATCACCATACTCACAAACATCCTTTCACCATTTGGGCTGTTGGTACTGTCAGAGATGGTATGTTCAGCATCTCTCGTTTGACCATCTAATTGTCACTCATACCTCTGAATTTTTAGTACTCTCACTTCCCACAGAGATGTCTGAGTCTCCCTCTGCACAACTGGTGCAGAAATCATGGTTATATAGTGACCACTAACAGACAGGAGTAGAATATGATAGAAGATACATTAGAAATCTGATAGTATATCTTTTATACCCGGCCAATAGTCCCTATCTGTCTGCTTGCTGATTTCACTCTTAGTTGACCATGCAAAGTCTTGGTATCAATCTGGGTCAGGACAGGCTTGTCCTGCAAGAATATGGGATTTGTAAAAGAAGACAACATCCTAGAGGGCATTCAGTATACAAGTTTCAACAACAGGGATGAAACTCCATCTTGGTTGATTTGTTTGGAAGGGTGATAGATGCCGATTGGGCTTCAGCTCACTATCCAGGCATCTGTTACATTTTCTTTCCTGTCTCATCCTTCACCCCTATTCACCCTTTTACGGACTTCCCCATTTATTCTAATGACAGCTCTCCATCTGATCCATCGGCCACTGGATTGTTCTAGCCCCGTCCAGTCTCCCATTTCCAATACTTCCATACCTGCTTAGCAGGTTTCTACTGCATTCCACCCCATTCTGCGAGTACCCTTCTATTCTATTCTTTTGGGTTCTCGCAATGTACTTTAGCACGTTCCAGATTATTCTTTCACATTCTATCTCACTTACTCATCGCCAAGGCTAGTCAGTATATAAACTTCACCTGTCGTCACATACAGATTCCCTAATCTTAGTCTGCTTTGACCACCATCAACTCTAGCTCTACACATGTAGAGTTAGCCTTTGACCTTGAACCCTTTGACCCTTGTCTTGACCTCTCGAGTACTCCTCGACCGAGTCTCCATGCTACTCTAGAGTGCACGCTGCTTCTAGTTGGATATTAACTACCTCTAACGTCGAAGCTCGTTACCGCTGCCTGTGTATTAACCTTCAAAACCCTCAATTGCCGACCTTTGGATCTTGCCAATCCTCATCGTGCTTCTCTGAACCTTTGTCTACCAAAGCCTACGCTCACCCCTACCTGGGTCAAGCGTAACAAAAGACTAAGATTGAATAGATCAGTGCTACTGTCACTGTAGTCACCCATCATTTCCCATCAATGACCCACAGTGAACCCCAGTTGGGCTACTCCATGCCAACCTCCCCCTGCCCCTCCTTCTGAGTCTTCATCGACTGCAGAATCCTCTGAAGAAGAGTACAACTCTGACATTCCTGTCCGATCTGATCAGGAAGACCCTGGTCTGTCTCACGAACTTTCTCAAGCACTAACCTTACCTCGAGTACCCACTCCCTGTCCCCTCCTACTGTCACCACCTCACCCATCTTCCCGCATCTCCCTCCTCAGCCTAACCAACCGGGAGTCATATCATTCCCCTCCAACACCCTACCACCATTCCCACCACCACCCACTCCCCCCATGTTGAGCAAACCCATTGAACTCCATCTCGGAGCACCCGAACCCTACAACAGCTCTTATGAGTCAGCCACCAGATGGTTGGACACCGTCAGAATCTACCTCCTAGTCAACAAGGAGGTATACAACTCTCATGCAAAGAAGGTCACCTTCGCCCTCTCCCATATGACCAAAGGAGCTGCAGCTATCTGGGCCTCTACCTACCACCTCACCACCCTCTCAGGCAACATCCCATCCCTAGGGACCTTTGACAACTTTGTCAACAAATTTAAGAAAGCCTTCGAGCATGATGACCTGGTCAATAACGCTATCGCCTGGTTGTCCACCACCCGCGTCACTAAAGAGAAAAACGAACCCACCTACACCCCCGCCTTGAACCGATATATCGCCGAGTTCAAGAATAAGGCCTTGCAAGCCCAGATCATTACCAATAGTGTCCTCATCGGATACTTCTCAGTTGCCCTCCCCAACTACCTTATGCAGAAGGTTATGGGGATGGATAACATTCCCACTAAGATCGATGAATGGTACAAGAAGACCATACTGTTCCAAACCTCCCTCGACCGAGCCAACGAGATCGCCAAATGACACCACCAACCCTTCCGCCAACCATATATTGCCCCTACCACTTCCAAAGCTAAGGACCCCAATGCCATGGATGTAGATGTCGTCCGTGTAGGAAAGCTTATCCTGGAAGAAAGGAAGAAATGTATCGAGAATGGCCTTTGTTTCAAATGTCGCAAGGGTGGACACCTCTCCACACAATGTCCCTCATTCCCCTCGACCCCCAACCTGCTCAAAAGGTCAAAACACTTGCCGAAAAAGAACTTCCCCGCTTGGAGGAAGTATAAAACGACAAAGAACAAACCATCACCACAGTCTCTTTCTCAGGTTTTTAGATAGGGGAACTTCCTTGATGCAAAGTCTCCTCTCAGCTACATGTGCGAATGTATTAGTACAAGCTTCCTCCTCAATGAACATCACTGTCGAACTCATTGTACCCTCACACACCTTGAAAGCCATCAAAACCCCCGCCTTGGTCGACAGTGGAGCCACCGTCTCCTGTATCGATTGGGACTTTGTCCAAAAACACAAGCTCCCCATCACCCAACTCACAAAACCTCTAATTGCCCACAATGCCAATAACTCCATAAACAAGAAGGGGATTATAAAATTCTCTACCACCCTCTATGTCAATGTCAAAGGAGTAGCCATGAAGGTCCTATTTCATGTCATGAACCTAGGAAAAGATAACATCATCCTAGGACTCCCCTGGCTGAAAGATGCCAACCCCTCAATTCAATGGAAGGAGCGAACCCTTTCCATCTGCGAAACACTCGACCAGTCCAAGGAACTCTTCCGCGACCATGTCACTGATATTGAACTCTCCAATGCCTGATTTCCTAGACCGAGAACCCCTCCTCCGAAACACATCCATGTTAATGCTGTCACCGACTCTCACCTCTTCAAGTACAACAAATGGGAGGAAGAGTCAGAATACCTCA
>JBBPQV010001159.1:0-12035 GCA_038092675.1 Boletus rufocinnamomeus | reverse complement strand
AAAAATGACGTCCGTCGACATCGATGATCTCGTCAACCGTCTTGATGTGCTGGCCTTGAGCAAGGAGTGCTCCAATATCTCCAAAAAGATTGTTGACCCCGGAAACTGGGATGGCGACCACTCCAAGTTTCGTCCTTGGTGGATTAAGCTTCAACTTTGGGTCGATGCACAAGATTGGAAGGACAACCGCGTCTGCACGGTTGCAGTCTTGTCTCGATTTGAAAAGAAGGCTGAGGGCTTTGCCCAGATCACCTTGGAACGATACTTGGCGGAAGAAGAGGAAGAAATTCCTATTGCGGCAGGGTCTACGTTGACTTCACCAAAAGGCATTGTGGCATGGCCCAAATGGGCAGATCTCCAGATCGAGATCAAAGAATATTTTCAGATCGAGGTTCTCGCACACGAAAGTCTCAAAAAGCTGCAAGCCTTACGGCAAGGGTCCAGATCCATAGATTTGTTCATTCAGGAATTCATTGTCCTGACCAAGGAATCAGAGATCGGATGGGACTTCGCCATCGAACTCCTAAAAAAGGCTGTTGATTACTGCATCTATTACCAAGCAAAGATGACGGCTAAGGAGTCCGACAACCTTCCTGAACTCTGCAAGAACTACCAAACGATCGGTAGGAATTTTGAACAGATCGCAATAGAACGTGGTCCCCCCTCGTGTCCTGCCCCTTCCTCATATCGCCCCCAGTACGCTCCCCGTCCCCCGCGGCCTTATGGCCAACAATATTATCCGCCCCCACCACGACCTCCTCCAGGTAACCACTCCTGTTTCACTCCCACCAGTATGCAGCTGGGTAGAGGAGCCCCGATGGAAATAGATGCGCGGCAAGCTGTGCCTCCGTCTCGGCCCGATACCCGTACCTGTTACAGTTGCAACAAGGTTGGCCACATTTGGCCAGATTGCTCTCAAAACCCCAACAGGAGAGCCCTGCAACCGCCGCAGGTATGGCAGCAGTACTTTTTGGATTATGAAACAGGTGCATATGTGCCTGCTGCACCTTACCAGCTGCCCGTGCAGCACGCCCAGCACCAATACGGTCGTCCCCTCCCCCGGTTGTCGCCCAATAAGCGGCAACACCATCCTTTTATTCGGCAGAAGCTGAAGCATTCTACAGAGACAAGTTCGAAGTAGAAGCAAGGCAAAAGGCGGCCTCTTCTTGAAATTAAATAAGTCTGTGAACGATGAGGGTGTTCATAGATTGGACAATTACGTTTCTCCTTCCGTTTCTCTTTCTTCTTGTAATATTTCTACCGATCTTGTGGACTGTGACGAGTCAGATTTCCCTGTATGTACTTTGGATGATCTTCTTGGCAATATTATTCCCCATTCCGAAAGAGCGACTCAACAAAGTGTGAGCGTGGCGCCAGAATTAAAACAAAGCGTACTCAATTCTCTTGTTCGCCAAGTAAGAAATTCTCCTATCTATAAATCCCTCAACTCTCCCACATCTATTTCTATTCACGCAAGCACATTGTCATTCAGTGGCGAAATGTCACTTGAGACACGTGTACTGAACTATGAAGATGGAAGTTGGCGATCTCGATCGTTTAAGTCCCTTCTAGATTCAGGCGCATCTCACACTTTTATCGACAAGGACTACATTCTCTCTCATGGTATCCCTACTTATAGAATTGCTAACCCTATTTCAGTGAAAAATGCTGATGGCTCTAATGGAGCAATAGGCCAAGTAACCCACGCTGTCACTTTAATTATTGGGATTGCCGGCCATTACAAGGTCCTGGAAGCCTATGTTTCTAAACTAGGAACCCACCGCCTTATTGTTGGCTATGATTGGCTGGCTCGGCATAATCCCACTATAGATTGGGTTTCTAAAACTATTTCTTTCCCTCAATGCACACCCTATTGTCGTATTATGGGTGATGGACCTTTCAATGAACCTATCAAACTTATTTATAACCATAGTATAGAAGAAGGACTCAAGGAGAAAGTGCCTGAAACATACCACGACTTCCTTGACGTATTTTCCGAGAACGAATCCGAAAGAATGCTGGAACAAAAACCCTGGGATCACGCAATAGATCTGAAACCAGACTTTGCTCCCAAAAAGGGTAGAGTAATTCCCTTATCGGATGTGGAAATGGATGAAGTACGCATGTTCAATCAGAAAAGAACTCAAGAAGGGTTATATTCGCCCATCAAAGTCTCCTCAAACAGCACCAGTATTCTTTATACCCAAAAAAGATGGAAAAAAGAGACTTGTCATGGACTATCGTTATTTAAATGAAGGCACTATAAAGAACGCCTATCCTCTCCCCCTTATTTCCACATTGATCGATCACCTTAAGGGCGCAGACATGTTTACAGCCCTTGATCTTCGATGGGGTTACAACAACGTGCGAATTAAAGAAGGACACGAGTGGAAGGGAGCCTTCATTACTCCAATAGGCGCATATGAACCAACTGTTATGTATTTTGGGATGACTAACTCACCCCCTACTTTCCAGCAAATGATGAACGACATATTTAACGACATGTATGCCATGCTTGTTATCTATATTGACGATTGTATGATATTTACCAAAGGCAAGACCAAGGAAGAGCACAAAGAAATAGTAAAGGAGGTGCTTTCCCGTCTTCGCCAGAACGATCTTTATGTAAAACCAGAAAAGTGTAGTTTCTCAAAGGACAAGGTGGACTTTCTAGGTATGGTAGTATCTAAAGAGGGAGTAGAAATGCAGGAAAAGAAGGTGTCAGGGGTATTGGATTGGCCGGTTCCCACACGCCTCAAACAACTGCAAGGCTTCCTCGGACTCTGTAATTATTATTGATGATTTATTGAAGGCTTCACAGACATCGCATGCCCATTGAACGATCTCACTAAAAAAGATGTTCTATTCAAATGGGAACCAAAGCACCAAATAGCATTTGACTCCTTAAAAGCCAAATTTAAGGAATCACCCCTGTTGGCTTATCCCAATCGAGACAAAGAAATGCGTCTTGAAACGGATGCATCAGATATCACCACAGGAGCAGTGCTTTTAGTTAAGTGCGATGACGGTCTCTGGAGACCCTGTGCCTTCATTTCCCACTCTTTCAACAGTGCTGAGCACAATTACCCTATTTACGACAAAGAACTCCTTGCGGTCATTAGGGCATTAGAAGAATGGCGACACTACCTAATCGGTAGGGAAGGTTTCAAGATCTGGACAGATCACAAGAATCTCGAATATTGGAAAAAACCTCAAACCCTATCTGGTCATCAAGCTCGATGGCATGCACTTCTTCAGGAGTTTAACTACGTCTTTATTTATAAACCTGGTACGTCGAATAGCTGTGCAGATGCTTTATCTCGCAGACCGGACCATGGTGATGCTGTCACAGATCACAACCAGAACATTACCGTTTTACCTCCTTCTCTTTTTATTAACAATGTCGAACTTTCCTCCTCTTTCTACGATAAGATCATAAAAGAATCAGAAAAAATACGCGATGAATCCTTTAATGAATACACTTACGATTACGATAACTATATTTTTAAAAACAACAAAAACAAAGTCTTTGTTCCCAAATCTTTACGTACAGAACTTCTCACTATTTGTCATGATTCTCCCATTGGAGGACATTCCGGACAAGCTTGTACTTCTCATCTTCTTACCCGTCGTTTCTCATGGCCTGGCATCACAAAAGACATTAAAAACTATGTAGATAGCTGCCAAGTGTGCGCCCAAACAAAGGGAAAATCAAAGGCACTGGCAGGAAAACTCCTTCCTTTACCTGTTTCTAAATGACCTTGGGAAGATTTATCAGTCGATTTCATTACAGGTTTACCTGCTTCCCATGGTTATACTGCCATCTGTGTCGTCGTTGATCAATTCTCCAAAGAAGTTGTTTTTATTCCCACTTACGATACAGTTTCTTCAAAGGACTTAGCCGTTATTTTCAGAGACAATATTTGGTGTATCCACGGTCTTCCTTCTACGATCGTTTCCGATCACGGACCCCAGTTTGTTTCGGACTTTACTTCCGAATTATGTAAACTTCTCTCTATCTCCCAGAAAATCTCCACCGCCTATCACCCCCAAACTGATGGACAAACAGAGCGTATTAATAGAGAACTCGAACAATATCTCCGCTCTTACATAGTTAAGTGACAGACCGAATGGGCTGATTGGCTCAAAGTCACTCAATTCCATCATAATAATTCCCTCACTACCGCCACTGGCACTATCCCCTTCAACATTACATGTAACTATGCCCCTCGCATGGGTTTCGAAGGAAAAGCTAAAGGCATGGGAAAAGAATTTGGCATGGAGATGGGAAAAAGCCATAAAGAAGTAGAAGATGCATTAGAGGAAGCATGAGAAAGAATGAAGAAGCAATTGGAATCCAAACGTTCCGAAGCTCCAAATTACAAGAAAGGACAACAAGTTTGGCTCTCGGCCGAACATCTGAAGCTCCTGTATACGGCAAAGAAGTTGACACAAAAATGGATTGGTCCTTACAAAATCCTCGAAGTCCTTCCTAATGCCATCAAACTCAAATTACCCAACTCCATTTGCATTCACCCCACCGTTAACATCTCACGTGTCAAACCTTATCAGGCAACCCTTCTGGGTCAACCAATCTCACGCCCAGATGCGATTGAAGTTGACGAAGAAGGAGTAGAGCAATTTGAAATTGACTACATTGTGGCATCTCATCTCAAAGGCTGCCAGCTTCAGTATCTCGTACATTGGAAAGGTTACGACGAATCCGACAGGACATGGGAATCAGGTGACATCATTAACACCACCCCTCAGGCAGCCACCGATTTCCACAAAAAGAATCCCTCGGCCCCTTGGAAACTTTGTGGCCTTACCCTTGGAGACTTTTCTTCACTCTTTTCTCAATACGAAAACTTTACTGAAACTAATTATCACGGGACTCGCCTGGAATTTGAGTCTTAAAGAGGGAGTAGTGTTATGATATACAATATTTTCAAACTTTTTAACTTAAAATGCACCGTGCACTACTTTACACCCTTCAGACTTCAAAGTCACGTGATGTGCACATGACCATGGGAAACTACACGTGACCTATGGTCTAGACAAACACATTGCACACACGCCTTATTAATTTCCATTTCTTTCTTCCCATCATCATTCTTCTTCTCTCACAAACTCTTCGCTCATCTATCTATATCTAGTAATCTTTCCCATGGACCCTATGGTCCATACACCATCCTGTAACATATATAAAGTAGCTGCACTCGACTGGACTCCCCAGTCTAATCCATTTGTCACTTGCGACCTACATCCTTGCGAGTTGATTAAGGAAGACCCCGCCTCTTATTCTCTATCCTCTGCTTTCTCTTCATAGTAAAGTTTGGTGTAGCTCAAGACGAGTCCCGCCAGTGTTCGCTCGAGATCATCTTGCAACAATTTTTGAGCAGATTATTGAGGTTTACTGCTGCTCTTGTTGGCCTAAACCAATTTAGAACCCATTCAGTTGATTTCAGGCAGATCATCAATCTTTGATTGACCAGTTGTACATTTTTTGATCTCATAGTTGGGAATTGACACTGTTTTCAAGCAGACCATTGTTCCTAAAGAAAGTCACTTTGCAAGAATGACTTGCTCCAGCATGCTGTTATACAAATGTGGACATGGATTGATTGTGCTGTGATACTTGCCCCTCTTCTCTTATTGGTATGTATGCTCAATTCCAAACTGACTCATTAGGAAGATCATCAATCTTGAAAATCACTAAATCAAATTTCACCCAGATCCTGAGCTGAAAAAGAGGTTCAAGGTATGTGGTCCCATATGTGGCAGACAAATAAAGTTCACTTACTCAAGTGAACATGCAGCCCCACTGACAGAAATGATACAAAAGCTCTTCTATATATATAAAGACTTTTCAAAAGTGCCTACACACTCTAACTTTTGCTCAAAGTGTTCATTGGAGCCAATGCCATGGCTTCTTGTGAGTGGTCCTTCTCACTATTTGTTGTTTTGAGAATAATGTTTTGTAACTCACAGGTGATCAGGGTTCTATCTGATGGAATGTGAACACTTACTCTTGAGGGTCATCTCTTCTGCTCCCTCATTCTCAAGTTCCTATCTTTGTCAGTACTTCATATTCAGGACCCATTCAGTCTTTCAATTTGGTCCTTGCACTCACCAACACATCAGGTCTGTTACAACCTGCCCCCTACAATCAAGAGCAACTTCTCCAATCCCAAGAAAACCACCAATGGATATGTCTGAGTGATCAATCCTCATGGCTGCTTCTTGATCATGACAACAGTCAAGGGATATATCCAGGTGATCAATTGTTACAACTGTTGCCCAATCTCACTTCCCTTTGTTATGATTCACTTGAGGTCACCCACCCCGCCTTTTTCTTTCTCCTCATTCCCATTCACTCCCTGTCTCCATGACCACCCTCTCTCTTCTCTAACCACTCTAATATCTCAACCCCACCCTTTACCATAGACCCCTTGCCCTTTGCCCTGGTCTTCTAGACCACTCCTTTGCCCTAGACCCTTCACCCTTCACCCTGGTCTTCTAGACCACCCTTTACCCTAGTCCTTCCCCTCTCGGCTTGGTCTGTGCACTGCCATGATACCTATTTAGTCATCTCCATTCATACATTGTACCTTAGTCTTGACTTCCCTAGCACCATACCATTCTCCATTGATCCTTGTAATATCCCCTCGAATCTAACTGCCTCTGATCACTCTCTCTGTCTGAATATCTCAACCTCTCAAGTGATCTACCTGTCCACTATGACCTGGGTCTCAGTATCCAACTTCGTCCTTGCCCCTTGAAGAACGGTTTGCTAGGGCTATGGTCACCCCTACCTGGGTCAACTGTAACACCCTTCCTCCAGTGCAGGCCATTGGCCCTCTCCTGATGGATGAGCACTCCAAACCACAGTGTCCATGATATAGGTACATAATATTTTGATCTATTCATCATTCAGTCTGATTGCACCAACAGGTATCTAAAAGACAAACTGACATTTTGGAACAACATTGGCAGTGGCATGATGTGCCAACCCTCCATCTCAAGTCCACCTTGACAGATTCAGCAATTTACTCTATCCTCAACCATCCACCTTGCCTTTTTTGATATCAAACCCTGCAAGTGCTGATGAAATGCACATATTGGATGTCAATGCCCCATGTCTCCACATCACCCACCATAATCAGAGTATAGATCAATTCAAGGTAGTTCTTTGATCATTTGTAGCCCAGGTAAGCACTACACCCAGCATTGAGAGGAATATGGTTTGTATTCTCTCAAGCTTCCATTCTAAAATGGCTGGCCTGGTGGAAAACTATGCAAGAGAACTTTTACAACTATTGTTTGATACCTGTTACAATTCATTTCATTTCTTCACAATCGTCTTCTTCAACCATTTGAATCACTGACCCCACTTATGCCTACCCCTATCTCTTGATCAGCAACTGGGTTATTCTAGCCCCACCTGGTATCTTTCTTCTTCTATCCCAGTTCCACTGGTTTCTACTACCTTCTGACATATTCTATGGACTTGTTCTTTCATCTTCTATCAAGTTCTGCAAACTATATTCCCAGAAACTTCCATCTCTTTCCAGCAGTTTCCATCACTTAGTCATCACTGAGGCTAGGGGGTATATAAACTCCATACATGTACTTCTATACTTTTCCCCAATCTTGATCTACTCCACTCACCATCATCTGAACCCCAGTACTAGACATTTAGTACTTGAACCCCCTTTGGATTAGTCTTCACACTACTACTGAGTGTGTGCTTGACTACTTAGAACCTTTGAACCTCTAAGGGCTCTTTGTGTCGCCTTTATCCTCAAACCCTGGCTAACCTCAGTCACAGAAGTCTATGCTTGCCTCTACCTGAGTCAAGCGTAACAATACCAACAACCTTTCAGATTTTGCCACAATACAAGCACACATGGATGAAATTACTGATGTGGCAAAATCCAAGCAGTTTTTCCTTCACAAGCAAAACATGCTGGTATGTCAATGTCACTCTTACTTTTATTTCATCTAAGTCCCATCCAGGGCAAGGTGAATGCCCCTTCATACATTCAATCCTGGAGAGGTTCCATATTGATTGGTGGTTCTCATGTGATATCTTGCCAGTCAGGAAATTTTGCAGCAGTTACCATTCAACTCTGCTGTACATGCTTGCCTTTTTGTATATTATGGTATGTCCATATTTCCCCTGTTTGACACTTACTCATATTTCTTGCCTTGGTTAGCTGCTTTGCAGCCTTCATAGAGTCTCTCAAGGACAATGCTTAAACCAAGACAATGTCATCAATTTCTCAATGGCTGAATACACTGAAGATTTTGACATATATCATGATGGTATTTGTATGGTGCTTGTGAACCTACAGTGGGGCAGATGAATGTGCTACCAGCTCCAATCATTGCACAATGACAGTTTGTAAATTCCCCACTCATATCTATCTACTTAGATTTACTAACATCCTTGAGGTGATATGATGTTTTACACCAGAGCAGCATTGCCCAAAAAGCATAGCCATGTAGTTCTTCCAACTACAGTATCCAGAAGTGTGAGTGAGGTTTCTGATGCAACCACATACATATGGTATAGTATCTGTTTCTTCCATGCCATCATTGGACATGCCCACACTTCTTCTTTTCCAGCACCATTCCATCTTTGGCTGTTCTTGAACTCATTTCCTTCCCTCACCAAGCAGGGACTTTGGTGCCCTGGGTTTGTCCTTCACTGGTGCCAGTGCTGGTGTGTTTTCTCCACCCAACATATCTGATGTGTATTTCCAACTGGAGGCTGGACCATCTAATAGCACTGCAGTTGTTCCATCTTCCATGTGTGATGAACCCCATACATATGATTTTTCTAATGAATACCTTTGATGCTGGTAGTAGTACCAGTACTACTTTACATTGTACTTTACCTCCAAATGCTCATCAACTCATATCTAATCTAAAAAGTTGTGATTACATGCAGTGCTCACACAGTAGCCTGAATATAGGCACATGTTCACAATCACTTGTTCATTCAGTACACTCTGGAGTATAATATTCTAGATATATAGTGACAAAGCAATAATTCCATGTATTTTATTTTCCAAAATGTTGGATAGGCTGCTTGTAGCAGTACATACTACATCTGAGCCATGCTTGCTGTTACCTGAGTGTACCTGGTGGTTCTACAGTCCTGTTAGTTAACCATCTCACTGAAGTTTCAGCACCTGAACACTTTCATGTGGCTGTGCATGCTGCTCACTGCTGTAGGAAGTAGATTATTAGATTGCACCTTTGCATCTTTATATTTTCTCTCCAAATACTGGTATGTTTTCTTCATCAATTCCATCTTTTCACAATTCTCTTCCACTTCATACTTCAATTCTTTATTCTTCTCCTCTAACTTACTGCACTTTCTCTTTATACTTTTCAGTTGCTTAAGGACTTCCTTGTTCACACCATCTAATCATTCATGTAACTAACCACTGTGTATACCTACCACTGGCATTTCATTATCTACAACACTTGTTATGATCTAGATATTGGTGTGAACATAACACTCACTTGGTGGTTCAATTATTGACTACATAGATATATCTTTGAGATGCTCCCAAGTCCACATCTGCAGTTATAGGGCAGAATTGGATTACATCATAGATAATACTGAGCTGTGACAAGTGGCATATATAAATGTGCCCAACCTAGATCTAAGTTTTGAGTGATGGTTGCTCAGATACATCCATTATTTATGTTTATATTTACTTAAATTTCTAAAGGAATCAGTAAGCACCTTTGGTGCTGGATTGGCATTTTCTTCTGGTGCTTCATTACAGGGACTGGCCCAGGCAAGATCTATCATTTTTATCATATTTGTATTGAAAGTTTCCTGGTTTAGGAGCTTATACTAGATGTTCCTCTGGCCATAGTCATGACTCTGATGTGATCACTAGCATTTACTCCATCCGATTTTGTACATGTACAGCATGCCATCTTACATGGATAATATTTATATTATCTGTAATACATATTGTAAACAATATTCATGCATCTCATTCCAACCAGAACTGAATTGCTGCATTTCAATTGGAACAGCTGGAATAAACAGAAACATGAGGATTGTTTAGATATTTTATAACCAAAGTTTATGTACATATTCTGTCATCATCCTAATGGACTTTATGCCACTATTTGATATCACTAGTCTAACCACATGGAGTTATTACTACTGTACATGGCTTGGTCTATACATAAGATCTCCACATATAAAAGTAGATACAATATAATGGAAACCTCATTTCAATCCATTTGTTATTGAAACCTAACTAACCTAACCTGTGCTGCAAGTGGTTCAGCCAGTGGAACTGAGATGAGATTCTATATTCAGATTAGGATATTGTGTTGCAATATAATATGATAATGCATGGTTTTCTGGATATGATAAACAGAATCACCACCCACAAGTGGAACCCTTTGGAAGGATATTTCCTTGTATATTGTATCAAAACTTGAAATAATTTGATAGTTTAATTAAATATTAAAGCTGAAAGCATCTACTCATTGTTCCAATGTGATTCCAATGTTTTTATCTCAGAATAGTCAGATCATACATACTTTAACTATTTATCTCAGGATCCTGTAGGCTCACTCAGTTCTAGTCTTGGATTCTAGACTTTGTAGAGTTTCAATCATTAATTGCACTAAGCTGGGAAGCACATGGATATTTATCAATTATGGTAGTAAAATAAGACTGAAATATATCATATACTAAAGCAGGCAGTTGTATAAAATTCAAAATATTAATCAAAGCACATTATAATTGTGAATGCTTTTTTAATATGTATTTATGAGTATAGAGAGTAGAGTAATTGAAATTCTGTTTATAAAGTGTAAATTTACTATTAGTGAATTTCTGCTAGTCAATTGCAACTCTAATACAACTAAGTTTATTTGATTATGTACTTTACTTTTGGATATGTTGGATTTCATATATATTACATACAATGTCTTAATTAAATTATACAAATACTAATAATCATTCATCAAAAGGATGAAATAAATATTTTATTTACAATCATAAATTACATTAGTCAAAACTATTTTGCTTTACTTTATGTTACATAATTTCAATTTTAAACTTTATTGCATAATCTGAATCACCTTCAAAAATTTATCCTATATGGAGTGTATTGATATTATATATATTTAACAGCAATAATCCAAAATTTGCCATCAATATTAGTGATATATAGAGTTGCCATAACAATATTAATAAGTTTTATGGAACAATTAATTTTCTTTACATTATTTTTATATGTTAAATTTCCATTTGAAATAATATAGCATCCTTAAGAATAATAGAATAAAAAATTTATTTTTATTATTAATATATAAATCATCTAGGTTGTGCTGCTCAATTATTATTATTAGTTCTATAAGATTTTATTTGAGTATATTATGTATTTATAACTAGAATTATTGTTACATCCTTATTTAATTGTTGTTTTAAATCAAAAACTCTCAAATTTAAATTTTCTTCTATCCTGAATTTTTTGAAGTTAAAATAACAAGTCTTGATTATATAGATCATCCTGTATTACAATTTAGATGTAAAGATAGAACCTAACATTTACTGATTGACTCTTGAGTAAAGAATTATTAGCCAGAAAGGTGGATATATAGAGAAGGTGCAAAATCATAACTTTCTGCACTTATATGTCATCTCAACTCCTTAATTTCTACAAGACAAGATTAAAATAATTAAGAAATGATAACAATAGTAGTAATTATAGTAGTAAATTTATACATCATAATTTAGATGTTCAAAAGTGAAGTACTGTAATCAAATAAATTCAGTTGTATTAGAATTTCAATTACTTTCCTTTTATATTAATTGATAAATATCAAAAAAGTATTTACAATTCTTAATTATTTTAATATTAATTTTTCTTCTTGGATAAAGATAGATTTTTCTGGCCTCAAGAATGCTAGTGAGAAATCATAATAAGCCTGTTTCTACCTATATCTAACCCTCTGAAGATGATGGTAACATTTGCTAAGATCTA
>JBBPQV010001158.1:0-12036 GCA_038092675.1 Boletus rufocinnamomeus | reverse complement strand
ACAGTAATCTCAGGATCATTTGTGTATTGTACTACTTCATTATATATTAATTCTATGCCATTAGCACCATGATTTAGTGACCTTAAATGTCAAAAATGCGAAAATAGATTGCATTCCTGCATAGGCTAATGGAACTGATAGTAATTATCCTATAATCCAGTGTACACTGTGAAAGAATTCACTCTGGAAATCACAGTCATGAGATTTACAACATAGAATTGATATATAATGAAGTAATACAACACACAAATGATCCTGAGATTACTGTAGCATGTATAATTGTGTGTTTTGTGATTTGTTTTCCAAAGTCTGCGGAGGTATAGGAGATTTTCCCACGCTTTCTATATGTTTGATTCATCTCCCCTGTACTCCACATCCACCCAAGGGCTTCAAGATTTTATTTGGAGGTACCTAATATGCATACCCAGATTCCTAGATATTTATACCACTGTAATTATATCCTGGCAATTTATGGTACCCCTATTGATGAAAAATGCGAAATACATGAATAGCTACTTATCATGAGGGTAGGGCACTGTGATTAACCATCTCAGAATATCTCAATATATGCTTACTATGACCTGTATCACTGTCAAGAGTTCCTGGGCCACCCCTGCAGGCCCCTGAGATCAAAAGGAGACAAGAGGAGATATGATGATATATAAATAAGGAGCTACAACCATGCCCTGGGCTTCTGGTATGTTATGCCCACATATAGTCCCTATCTGGGGACATAGTGTGCCTGTCCATATGTCCAGAATACAAAAACATCGCACCAATTCTATGTTTTTCATCATAAATGACTTATATCTCTATTGAACCTTTCAGGGGCTCATTCAAGCAGTCAGATGGGTTCTATTACAGATATATAGCATGTGTATGTATGTACAATGTGTCTACAGTGAGGGGATGACCTCTGGCAAGGGAGGGAATGCAGGGGAGGAAATAAATTGACATATCCAAAAGTGGACATGGGATGGGAGGAGTGGCTGCTTCTTCTGGCCCTTCTGGCCGCTTTTGGACCGCTTAAATCGCTTATGTAATCACCCTGAAAGCGCACTAAAATCCTGGTGGCCAGATATATCCAGCCTGGTGGTGGAATATATCCTGGATGGTTAGGCTGGATGTATCCTAAATGATAATTTAGACTATCAGCAAAAATGTATTACCTGGTAGATGATCATCATAGTGTTTGGATATATTCAATCAGGCCTATGGCCTGGTGTACGACCGGGACCGCTTGGCGCGGGGAAGAAGCAGAGGCAGAGGGCAGCCAGAGGCGGGGACGGGGACATCACCATCACCATCAATCAAAAAGACAATGACAACCTCTCCAAGCATCGTACCTTTCCTGCCAGTCCGAACACGCACCCTCCGGGAAAACAGGCAACATTGCTGATGTCATATTTCCGTCTCGTCACTCGAAAAGGTGCTCGTCTCACCAGCATAATCGTGTCCCTGACCATCCTCTGAAGAGCCATGAAGTCTTTCCTACCAGGCAACGTTGTACGATGTAAAAATACCACCGCTTGACGTGATTCAAGGACACGTAAACACTTGGTGATGACAGCCACGGCAAGGATAGTACCAGCAAATAATCAAAACGAGTTATAGCATCCGAAAACAGGCACCTAGGCTAAGGTTAGGGTCACTCTGCCCGTCACACCCCACACCGACCCCGAACTCCTATCGCGATTGTATTGTTTTCCATATTTACCCTCTCTTCCCCCTTTCTTCCTCTACGACCACGAAGAACGATGGGTTTCGTACTCGCCAGGTTAGCGTCCCCCATCTGCCGATGGTTCCCTATCCTACAATTCAATCGAAGTTCGCAAAAGGAGGGTAAGTGCCATATCCAATCCCTCAGCCACAGGCGTCCTAGCAGGGGCTCATCACCAGACGAAAACGAAAACTGTGAACCAGATCCCCGATTGCATTTTTTCCAGAGTCTAGCACTCTTGGAAACAGGCGAGCGAGATGACTACCAAGCAGCGCTTGCGTTGCAGCGTGACGGATCTCTTCCGCCACAGACACCGGCCCAGTTGGAGATGTGCAGAGTGTCCTTTGCAGAGTTATTGTGAGCTTCTTACCTCCAATTACCACGTTATGGGTATCACGAGGAGCTAATCGTCCGAGTTGATGCTCAGGGAAAAATTCCTGGTGGCTGATATGGCAGCCGAGGGGCCACAACTTGAAATAGGACCCTCCGGACCAAAAGGACCCATTCATCGCACTTGGTTGAAAAAGCGAGAGCAAGCCAGGTAGTGAATCGCGTTTATGATATTCACCGGACGACTTACTATCCTGCTAGCGTCGAATGCGTCGTCTGCTGTGACGCTTTCGAAAACGTCGCCTGTCTCAACGGGCCCTGCGGCCATTTCATCTGCCGCCAGTGTGTGATCATGATGGCCGAAGTCGCCAATAACAACGAAGGGCTTTTTCCTTTGCAATGCTGCCAACAGCAGCTTCCAATGGACACCTTCCTCAGTTTCTTGCCTGGTCCACTTCGTACAACGTTCTCTTTCAAGTGCGCAGAGGCGGCTACTCCCCCCAGCTTCCGCATTTACTGTCCCAACAAGACATGCTTGAATTTCATTGGTAGATCACCCGCATCGACACCGTGCGTGGTATCGTGCCCAGAATGTAGTACGGACGTCTGCTCGGGATGCAAAAGCCGCGCACACCCCGGAGAAAGCTGCGATGACAGGCAGGGTCGCGAAGTTCGCTCTCTTGCCAAGGAAAAAGGCTGGAAAACCTGTCCGAAATGCAAAATAATAGTAGAGCGCTCCGCTGGTTGCGCACACATGCAGTGCCGGTGTCAGCAAGAATTTTGCTATGCTTGCGGCGCAAAGTGGGGATACTGTGCGTGCGTTGGACGGTAGAATGAATGCGTGGAAGCATGGTTGTATACGGATGCTGGATTTCACAAGCAATGCCAACATGAGTTTACATTATCTGGGCTGTTGTATTCTTTGTTTTCTGACCATCATTGTTACGCATGGGTGCTCTTCCTTAATGCGTTCGGATGGGCAGAGGTCCGCTTTCTCGAAGCCGAGTTCTGGGTCAACATGACATTCTTCTATGCAGAACTGTCCGTACAATGATCAGTAACTTTTCATCCAGTGAATTAGGAACACGAACCCACCACGCCGGTACACCACGCGGGTAATCAGTAAGGCTTGAAACGCCGAGACTCCTTTAATTTCTCTATGCGTGCCTTGTCTGCCTCAAAGTTCTTCCTAAGATCCAGCAATGCTAGAAATGCAGACATTTCAGCCAGAGTATACGGCATCACACACTTATACAGTATCCCACCATTTCTTTGTTTTTCTGCCTTTTGGAAAGCATAGAATGTCTCCTTTTCCTTTGGTTCTTTCTTTTTCTTACTCGCCGTCTGTCCTGTTTTTTCGAATGTCTTGCTGGCTACCCCAACGCCGCCTCCGAGCGTTTGTCCGTACGCCCCGCCTCTCGTCACAAGCGTGAATCCATCCTCGTCCACAATCGCCCCTCCTTTGCGATGCGCCGACTTTTGCTTCGACTTTGCCAGATCAAATTCGAACCGTCCCATCCAAGTGTCTGCATGTGCTTTCACGACGTCGAGCGGTGGTCTTTGTGCGTCGTACAACGCTGCATAGTGGGCAAGACCTCGTGGCTCTTCAGAAGATGGCCAAGGACGCGATTTCGTTAGTGGGACAAGCGCTTTTTCGAGTGACGAGGCGTCAAGGAAGATGACGTGGGCAGTGCTGCCCGTTTTTCGGAGGGTACGTGTTGGAACTGGCGGGAGGGATACGACGCTTGGAGAGGCGCTCTCTGTTGGTTGTGGTTGTCTTTTTGATCGTGGTTGTGGTTCTTCGCTCGATGGCGATGATGACGGCGATGTCTCGGTCTCTGCTTCTGCCTCTGCTTCTGCCACGCGCGACGGGTCCCGGTCGTACACCACCCGCTCTACCGTCCCGCAGGACTTGAAGAAAAGTGAGATTTCGCGATCTGTGGCATCGACGGGGATGTTGACGAGGAAGAGCGTCCTTCCTTCTGGGTATAGAATGTCTTGAGACTTGGAGAGGTGGGCGCGGGCATAGAGAATATGTGTCGAGTGGGCATAGGCGACCGGGATGACGGTGAACCCTGAAACGAGCTTTGGAAGAGTCGGCATAGAGTACTGCGAGGTGAATTCCTGCTAAAAAAAATAGGTTTATTGTGTGATGCGTCTGTAGCCAAAAGAGGCTTTGGCTAGTCGCCCCAAGTCGTCTCGACATACTCACGCTCGGGTTCTATCCAAGTCTGCATTGCAAGATCATTACCACCAGCATGCTCCGAGCGTTGCAATAATCGACTGTATGAACGCTACATAAGCGCTTTTGCTCTGTCGGACTCGACTGTACCATCCTGACTGGAACAGGCTCTGGCAAGAGCTTACATTCTATCATACCTTCTAGTATGGTCCATGGGAGTCACCTCACCACTGAATGCACGTTGATAAGTAAGTCGGTGTCTGTCAACTGAACAATTTTGACTTATTACACAGTGAATGGCCTACTGCCTCGGATAAAATCGTTCAAGTGCTTCAGCATTTCCTTGCCTCTCACTCCCAGAATACCCCCGCATGATATGATGCATCATCATTGATTAAATCGCTGTAATGTGGTACTGCCTCCTACGCATAACTGAATCATGTAGCATATTTCTTGGAGAGCAAGATCCTAGTAAGCGATACTGACACGCTTCCCCTCCCATTCGTCCCAATGCCTGACCACCCTCTCAACCAGGAAATGTGCCACGTCCTTCCTCGAAACCGTCCACCGAACGAGGTCCTCTGCTTCCACCTTGTAGGGTTCCTCACTCGACGATTCCAAAGTATCCGCACGACACGCGCCATCTGTTAACAGCGCAGGCCGCACCACGACAACGTTCTTCAGCGTCCCTGGTATCGGCAAGTCCACGCTCGCTTTCCAATCCCCACCAAGCACCTCCATCCCAGGACTATCCTCTGTCTTCCACTCCCAACCGGCACAATGTGCCAGCACTTCCTCCGCACCACATTTGTCCGCATGCGGGAAGGCGAGTAAGTAGCTGTAGAGCAGCTTGAGGAAGAATGGGACATTTTTGCGACTGGTACGAGTGAGTCCGGCAGAGGAGACGGCGATGATGTTGGGGTGGGGTGTTGGGAGGGTTTCGAGACAGTTGAGGAGGGATTGGGTCACGAGATTGGGAGGTGAGACCACGAAACCTTTGGCGAGTTCGAAATGGGGTGTCCCGCCTGTCGAGCGGTACGCGGCGTGAGATCGAACAAGGGAATGAGGAAGGAATGGTGCAGCTTACCGACTGTAGAAATGAGAAAGTCGACGGGTTTGGCGTCGTCTCCCTGGGCAGCAACCCAAGCACGTTTGACGTCCTCCTTGACTAGTGCATCGCCTCGAACAAGTCTTGCTTTTCCGGCACGAACATACTTTTGAATTGTTTCGTCATTGTCAAACACACTAGGTTTTCTCAAGAGGAATGTGACAATAGCCCCTAAGTCTGATCACCGTCAGCGCACCGCAAAACATGTTGGCCACTAGGCATACCGAGTAGTCTTACCGAGGAAAAGTAGCCAATATTCCTTGACCCTCCGACTGTCAATACTTTGATATTGTTCATGATGGTTAATGTCGGGTTCAAATGAGCCTGGTCCCTTTACATGCAGACGTACAAATACGCGAGTACTGATATAGCTATGGCTTCACAAGGCACTGCGGCACGGGCACCAATCCCCACCCGTACCGGTCAGCAGACCGCTGGAAGCTATAGTACAACTACGCAGGCACTGATGCTGACTCCACAAGGCACTGCGGCACAGGCACCAATCACCACCGTACCTGTCAGCGGTCAGCAAATGATCTATGATAGAATTGGATTTATTGTGATTGCGATCCAGACGCGCTGGCGGACTGCGGAACAATGTTAATGACACTGCCATCATCACAGATGACCCTGAATCGCACTGCAAAACAACAGGAGTTGTGAAGATTGCCCCAAATGACAATACAGGACGTACAAGGTGTGAACGTTTCTCCTTTCGCTTTGCGAATGCTAGTAAAGTACAACGTTCCGCTGCCTAAAATAACCTCAGGACTACCGTCCCGTTCGACGATCCGAGAAATGCTCAACTAACCTCGGTGACCTTTTAGTCGAAAGCTCACGTCGACGTTTCCCTGCGGGAGATTAATCTGCCGGACGCACGACATTAGAATCAACATATCAAACATGGAGAAGGAAGAAAAAGAGAACGAGACACACAGAGCCGCTGATCCAGGGATCGCCATTGAGGTACCATGTTGGTTCGAATCGTATGGCGTCACCCAAAGCAGCTTGCAGCGCCTTGTCCTCTCGTGCTGTTTGCAAAATTTGGCGTACGACGGAACTCGAGAGACGCTCTTGGTTCATTGCTACGAGAAGGAAGGCAGCCCACCCAGACACTCCGAGTGCCGCAAATGCGAGAATGAATGGCCATCGTTTCTGCAGGAGCTCACTTGAGTTTTTTTAAGGACGATAACAGACCAATGGTAGTACCTGTATTTGGGGCAAGTCGTAGCGCGGAGAAGGACGGGTGTAATAAAGTTTGGGCTTTGATGGGGCTGAGAAGGTCTCGATGCGAGGTTCTTCTGTGGGAGGCGGTGGTCGAGGAAGTTGAGTAAATGTTGCATATGTACGTCGCTCAGAGAAAAGAACGCGACGTGGCGCAAGTGAGCGAGTTCCCCGAGCAAACGCTAACATGAAGTTGACCTGCCAACGGGAACGCCAACGTGAAAGATGAATGTGGCTGTGTTGAATGTTACCTTGGACAGCTATAGATATAGCCCCTATCCTATGTCATCCACTGACGGAATAACACCGCAAGAGGAATTAACAGGAGTAGACATGGCTCTTGCCTCCAGTAGCGTGCGTTTCGGCAGAAAATGTATGACGCCCATCTATAACTCCGAAGAAAAGGCTAGGTGAAGAACCCATCACAATTACCTTGCAGGAATCGTCTATGTCATCGGTGTTTTCAACTACAAAGAGAGGCTCTTCATTTCTTTTTTTTGCGTTCTTGGCGTAGCGGTACTAATCTGCTATGTCAGTTGGTATAGGAAAGATTTTTTTTAAATAATTATTTAAAATTACCGAAGCTACTTGTCTCATGGGCGCCCCTATCTCCTGCTCTCCCCCGACCACCATGAGTCTGACTGGAAGCTCTGCCATTGAGTCTCACCGGATCCATGAAGGAGTCCACGATACCGCGTCGGAGCTCCTCATCGCCGAGTTGGTACTCAACGATATAGCTGCCGTCCAGGCCACCCGGAAGGGCAAGTCGCGGGAGGACGCCCCGCGTAGTGACGAGGACATCGCGTTTGACCTCCAAGCTACCTCTTTGAACGTGTTTATCGGTGTCCTGCATGACTACCAATTTGCTTCGAGCATTGATCACGCCATCGATTCCGATGCGCGTCAACTTAGGAGACTTGCGCTTCGAGAACAAGCTGAACGTGATGACCATCGGGCAGCTATTGCCCTTCGAGAAGGGCATGATTTGCCACGGCAGACATTGTCGCAACGAATTATGGAACAGACCTTAGCTCAATCTGCTAGGTTAATCTGAGCATGGTTTTGTACTGCAACCAAATATTGACTATTCCTAGGGAACCTCCTCCGGCGCACCATGGACATACCAGCAATACTATGGAGGCGGACATCCAAGCCATCAATATGGGCGTGCAAAATGTTCACATCAGCACCCCAGAGGCTTCCAAAACCATCCCCTGCCAATCTTCCAAGTGAGACTCATTTGCCTGAACGTAAACACAACTGACATCGAGGATCAGGAGCCTCGATAAAGGTCTCGAATGCATCATTTGCGGGGACAACGTCGTCGCGAGTTGCTCGTTTAAAGCACCCTGCGCACACTATTATTGTCGGGGCTGTCTCGTGAACCTCGTCGAAACGTCTCTGCGTGATGAGAGCCTACACCCACTGCGGTGCTGTCATCAACCACTTCCGTTGAGGTCCGGCGTTTTCAGGTTCATTTCCATATCCCTCCGACTTCAATTCCTTACCAAGTGTCGCGAATACTCAATACCTGCAGGATCACGGGTGTATTGTTCCAACCCAAGATGCTCCACGTTTCTTGACGCATCAGGAGATGTGAAGCGAGAACTCACCTGCAACAACTGTGACACTGTCTCCTGCTCTCAGTGCAAGAACAACGCGCATCCGAGGGAAGACTGCTCCGAACACCAATCGATGCTTGAACTACGAGAAACGGCAACTGCGAGCAAGTGGCAGACGTGTCCAGGGTGTCATGCCATTGTCGAGCTCAGCCAGGGATGTTATCACATTACCTGTCGATGCTCGACTCAGTTTTGCTATCTGTGCTCTGCACGATGGAAAACGTGTCATTGTCGGCAGTGGGATGAAGAACACCTCGTGAACGATGCCGAGAGAAGGGTGCGCAACGAGTTTGGCAATTGGGCGGCTCGGGCACAACCAGAAGTACATGCGGAGCGGGTTTATCAACGGATGGAGCAGCTGCGTGTAAATCACGAATGTCAGGACCATCTCTGGATGTACAGACACGGAGGTGGTCGGTGCGAGGAGTGTGGTGATTTCCTGCATGTTTTCTTGATGGTGAGTGTTTTGTCTGGATATACTTAGATGCTGTCACTGACTCGTTCACCGCAGCGCTGCACTCATTGCCAGGCTCTAGTTTGCAGGCGATGTTCTGTGAACCGGTTATAAAGTATTTGGTGAATGATTATTGAACGAAAAGGGGATCAATCTGTGCCTTTAATACTTATCCTAGTGTACAAAGTAGATCAGTGTAGATGAGTAGGGAAAACGCGTGGACATGATGCACCACACTCGTATCACTTACTCAGAGTGCTCCGTGCGCAACTGTACATCATCGGATCTAGTGGACTCGTCCTCCTCCTCCTCATCTGTCATCTTGTGTTTTCTTGACCTTGCTTTCGGTTTGGATGTGCCCGATGTATTTCTCTTCCCGACCTTTCCCTTGTCGTCGCGGTATTCCCGGATGACACCGCAGATGTCAGACACCATCTCCTCCAGCATCTCCTCTTTTCTTGTGTCTCCATCTTCTTTCACGCTACCCCCTGAACTTGCCCCAACCTCCGATAACATATTCAATACATTGATCTCACACTCCCACACCTCCACAGCTTCAAACGTCGGGGTTTCGAGTACGAGAGGAATATTTTGTACCCGGGGGTCCGAGAGAATCGTGAGGAATGCTGAAAGCTTGAGTGTACCCCTGTTAGGATCGGCAAAGCATGCGAGAAGGTGCAGATGCATAAAATGGATCAGTAAATGAATGAACCAGAACGACCTTTCGGTAGGCGACAACGTACAGCCCGATGTTTTCGTGCCTATCTTTCTTTGATCCAAGGGGTGTCTTAGAGTCATTCAGGTGCGTCCCACGGAGGTATGACAGTCCGACTTGTTCGTCAAACGTCGCCACTGGCAACGGGGTCACATCAGTCTACGACGCGTGTAACTGGCGTGCAACCCTGGACTCACTCGTTGCGCTGCCGGTAGTTGAAGCGTCCAGCAATCAAAAGAGATGTTCTACAGATAAAGATGAAACTTACTTCCAACCTGCTTCCGTAGAGATATCATAGCCCTATGTAGTATCCCACTACATCAGTATTTATGTCTCAAATGGGGTGACAAGGTTACTCACGGCTGCGTACAGATGACCTATCCACAATTGCATCAGTGACTTTGTAGTTCCATGCTGAGCCAAACACTTACATGTATCAAGACATACTCCAACTCTCGACTTGTCCTCAACCTGTTCGATAATATCTCGCAACTCTGTAAACTGGGAACCTATGATGTTCTTGGCACCGGACTATGAAAAGCATATCATTATCATCAACTCGGTAATTTAATCAGGAAGACTAGAGAGCCAATGAGAGAAAAACACAGCACTTGCCATGTTCTCGATGACAGTTATCACTGATGAAGTCTCTTTATGTGCCCTGTTTAAACATTGAGCTATGAGAGATATCGATTCTGCTTTTGTCGCATTCCCAACAGTGGAACCTGGGCTTTCCGGATGGAAGGTTAGCATATATGCGGTCATTGGCAGGAAGAACGAGGATCAAAACTCACTGGAAGTTGTAAAACACCAGGCCGAGTCGTTCACATCGTTGGAGATCATCCAGAAAGCACTCGTATGATTTTTCGCGTTTCGCTCTGAGATTATACATCATACTCAAGCCGGTAACCCTGCGCATATATGGTACTCACTCGTCAGGGTTTCCAAGATTGATGAGGTAGCTTCCATGGGGAAGAACGTATTTCGGGTCGTACCCGAACTCGTTCATGCGTGCTTTGAAAGACGCGACTTTTTCGTCTGTTAGAGGAGGAGAAAACCATTTGCGTTGCGATTTGACGAAAAGAGCAAACGCGTTAGCCCTATGAGAGTGCATCAAGCCATTACCACTGAGAACGAAACAGAGGGAAGGCGAGACGCACCTGACACGCGCCGCATTCACGATCGTGTTTTCCACACCCCCAGCTGCAGAGACGTGCGCACCAACTTTCCATGCTGAAGACACACGCGGAGCGAAATCAGATGGTTTGGGATTAGCGTGTTCCTTCTTTTGCCGCGCCTTGCGTGGTTGTTTCGTAGGACTAGCATCCGTGTCGTTCTCTGTGTGCATCTCTGCCCGAAACACCAAGGCAACCTGGGTTCATTGTGACTCACGCTCAGGCTCTTCAGGTCCCGCGGCGACCACCGACGGTACTCGTTCTTCTGGTTGGTGTTCTTTCCTGGCGCGTTTGAGTGGCTGCCTCGTATGTCCTCCATTGTTCGTGGGTTTGACGTCCACTGGCGTGCGCTTGGGCTCGTCTTTGGCAGCCAGCTGAGTCGCTCGTCTGGTCTGTACCATCAAAGCAGTTAACAATGAGCGAACAGAGGGGTTATTGGATAGTCGTAATTGAAATGTAGGCAAGGCGAGAGCGCGACGTGGGATGAAGCGGCTCGCCACAAGCATCGACGTATGGTCAAAAGACTCAAAGGTACCGTATTCAAACTGAGATATCATGTCCCTACGAAAAGGACCTTTGTCAAGCCTTCCAACTGTGGGCAAGTCCTCCCAACGAACGTTCCTGATGCTGTGGAGATGGGATCAAGTAGACACATTCAAGAGCATGGTAGTTCAACGCTACACAAAGAACTTGAAAGTTCTAGCCGCGATGAACGAGTATGTTGACGACTTCTTTCTGTCACACTTCTGGTGATGCGACACCCTAGATCAAATGAACTGTCTCAATCGGACATGTGCATGAGCCCTCAGGATGGCATCTCGTTGTGGAAGCAGTATAGTATAGACCTATCCTTCATAAATATAGATCAAATGTCCCGAACGACGGCGGTCATTTATGTAAATTGTTCTCTACAACTTCACGAACAAGTATCCTATGAGCATATGCAATGGTAGCTGGCGTATATTCCAACTGATGTTCCTGAGGTACACCAGGCAGGAGCTAATGGTGGCCCTAAGGAAGTTATCCGTTCCAGATCTGTCTATACGATCGATCTATTGACACATCAAGACGAGTTGTGGACGACCACTTGATCGAGCAGAAGATAATGCCCCCCTAAGCTTCACAGGAAACATCCATACCGCCTGACGGGACCCATAACGAATACTCACTGGCCTCGTTCGTCCCCGACCCCGTGGTGGATATACCAAAGTAAGTGCGGCTTCCCGCCTCATGCAGGTCAACACGGGCACACTCGTGACCCTACACACAAAAACATACATATCTGCGCTTTTGACATGCTAAGACAGAAACAAGACACGCGTTACTAACCAAATGCATCCGAGTCGTGGTCCCCACCCTTTCCAATACTCAATATTGTTTAGGTCTCCGCTACTCGCAGGACAAAATGCTCTCTAAGTTTCACAGGAAACCTCTGTGCCCCGGCCTGGTCGCCTGGCAGGGCCCATACCGAATACTGGCGCCGTCATAGTTCCCGTGGTAGATATA
>JBBPQV010001157.1:297-12047 GCA_038092675.1 Boletus rufocinnamomeus | reverse complement strand
CACCTCCAAGTGACACCGCCGAGTTCTCAGATGCGACCGAATCCCGCGACCGTATCCCCATCGACGACACACTCTCGCCCGACCTCCGTATAAACTCGAAATCCCGACGTAAAGGAAGCTTCCGCGGCACCTTCCTCAACCCAGATACCGGAGGCACGTTCGCATTCTCCCCATGCACCTCCGAAGACGTATCCGACAAATCCAGTTCGTCAATCGACACCACGTCAAACCGCCACGGTGGTTGTGCCTGGACCTGCGCCACCAATGGGTTGAGCCTCGACCGCGAAGATAAGATCGACCCAAACGATTCCGTAGAGTGCGTCCGCGTAGACAACGTCGCCCTCGAGACCGCGGAAATGGCGGACTTGTACGACCGTCTATGACTCATCGTCGCCGTTTCGGTGCGCTCTTCTTCCTCTTCGGTCACCTCGGACACGGACCGCAAGTGATGCGAAGAGGAACTCATACTCGGGACCTTGCCTTCTGCCGCTTGCGACGCGACGCCCATCAACGGTTTCGTCTCAGATTCCGCGCTGACAACAAGCGATGTCACAGGAGACGGCGGTTCAATCATCTTCAAATATTGCTCCACGCCACCACGCACGCCCAATAAATCCCCACTCGCGCTCAGCTCGAGGTCAAACGCCGACACGTTCGCGGGGACGGCGATCCCCGTGTCCACCGTCTGCCTCGAGTTCAACACCCGTCTCCACCGTCCCAGACGTCCAATCGTCTTGACGAACACGCGAGAGAGCGCACGCTGTGGGAAGGTCATAGGCGGCGGAGACTGAGCCAAAATAGGTGCTGCGCCAGGGGCAACAGAGATACTAGCTCTGCTCTGTTGGAGAATGTTCCGTTGGAGGGGCTGTTGGAGAATGGCAGTCGACGCGGAAGCAATCGCACTCGCCCTGGGAGGCGACGCCACACCACCCGATGACCCAAACGCAAACGCGTTCCCTGATTCCCCACCACTCCCAAGGAATACCGATACACGCTCGTCTGGCGCGAAATCGAGATCCACGTCCGAGTCGTCTTGGTCTTTGGAAATCGCCTCTGCAAATTTTTCTCCGAGGACGTGCGTCGGTCGCGGCTTGGTCGAGATGCTCTGCCGCGCAGAGGACGTGCCATAACGACGGCGAGTATGCGCCTCCTTACAGTCCTTGACGACTTTGATCAACTTGCGCACGATGCTCTGCGACCTCGCTGCTTTAGTATCGATCACAAATGCACCCTAGAGCGTCAAACTCACCAGTCCGTCCTGGTGTTGTTTCAACACCGGATCCTTGACCAGCGTGTTCAACCAACTCGCCAATAACAACCTCAACTCCCGATTGGGCAAGAAATCCATCACAAAGAACGTCAACAACCAATACCTAATCGCGACAAACGTCCGAACCCTCACGATCTTCCTCGCCAAATCATCCTGCATCGTCGCAGGTCCACTCAAACTCCAATGGAATCGACAAATGAGTAAATGACACAGGTCGACAGCAGAGATGTAGGTGCGGTAGGTGAGGAAGAAGTTGAGAAGTTCGTCATAATTGAAATCGGAAGTCAGTTGGGCAATCCAACGTTCGATGGTGGCAGCGAGGAGAACGCGACGGCTGTTCGTGTTGGTATTCGGGTCGTCTGTTGGGATACGCAGGCTAGGGATATCGACGGAGGGTTTGCCGCGGCGAGAACTAGTAGGGGAGGAAACACCAGTGCGACTGCCTTGAGAATGGGAGATTTCATCCGTGTCCACATCAGAAGTCAGATGCATCTCTCCCCAGATGACGAACCGAGGGTCGTCGCGTGGAGCCGCGCTGTCATCTGCACGTAGTGACATCTTGATCGTCGTCTCCCCAGAATCGGGGAACAGACGGTCCAACAGAGGAAGACCACGGTAGGTTTGCAGCACATCGAACACCTCGGGCGAGTACCGCGAGTGTATGCTCGTTTCCGGGAGTGGCGCAAGTGCAGGATCAGGCGGTGGGATATCAGAGTCGTCACCAAAGGGAGAGACAGCAAGGCGCGGCGGCGGCGATGGCGACCCTGCATATTTGAACTCGGGTGGGAAATCATCGTCCTGAGGAGATGGTGGCCCACTCCCAACATGTCGCATCATGTCGTCAGCACGCGCAGTAAGACCAGACTCGAAAGACTGCATCTCGCGGAGAGCACGAGGTAGGGGAAGGAACACCGCATCGTCGGGTGGAGTGGGTGAGTCGAAAGTGACCCCTGAACCAAAGGGATATGGGATATAACCACCCCCAGAGAATCCAGATACAGAAGGCGAAGAGGGAACGGAACCACTAGGCCACTGCATCGTTTCGCCAAAGATGTCACCGGGAGGCTTAGGTTGGTCCACAGGGGGAATCTCCGAAGAAAGCGAACGGGGCATGTCAGCGCCCGTTACGCTATGCGAATGGGTACGGCCCGTAGGTGTAGGCTGCCTCGAGGGGGACTCGGAAGAAGACGTACCAATCGCAACCCCAAACATGTCCGGGATAGATTTTGTGCGTCTGAGGAATTTCCGCGCAGTACCCGCGTCCTGGGTAGGCGTCAACTTGGGAGCCGCTGCAGGCTTGAGCTTGTTCTGGGTGAGGATGTGATGCACGCTCATACGCGATCTATTCCTAAATGAACGCGCGCGGGACATGTCAATGGAGGTCGACACTTTTTGAGCTTTCGACTCTGCTTCTGCAGCTGGTGCGACTGCATCACGGTGTCTGGTTCGGTTGTCATGGATCAGTTCACCCGAAGAACAAGGATACGAATTCACCACTGACCCGACGCGAAACATTTGTTTTCCGTGCTGGTTGACGAACGCAGTGATCGCATAGGGAGAACGGACGTCTTTACCAACACCCAGGTGCTGATCATAACGTCTTTTGAGCTCCCTCGCAGCAGGCCCCGACGAGGTTTCGACAAAACTTCCGTCGGCTGAAAGATGACCCCAGGTTGGTTAAGCATCCATATCAGGGAAAGCGAGATAAAGAACCCGGATTATCGGCTCATTCACAAGATCCGAACGTGACGACAAAAAAAAACGAGAAGGCGTAGAATGCAGAGCTACTTACGCGCAATGGAAATGTCGGCCGAGGCCACTTCGGGTGGCAGGGAACCCCAGTCATCGTCGTCGGATGTAACGATAGCATGAGAAAACACAACTGAAGATTGTGATTTGTTGAGGGAAGGAGTGGGTATGGGGAGGACGAGATGAGGGGGAGTGTCGGGGAGGAGAAGCGATGGAGGTCTGGATGCCGAAGGTGTTGATTGCGTTATTGTTTCTGATGGTTCCATTATTGTTTCGGTGGTAGGGTGATCTAAGGGTGATGATGATGATGCAGTCGGTGGTGATACAGTGGCGTCAGGGCCCAGAGAAAGGACCGGCGTGGGTGGAGAAGATTGGTCGTCTTGATCCGTGGACATCTCTGACGTGTATGATGCGTTTGATAAAGAATTCCAACGTTATAGCGATATCATGCAGGTAAGGGAAAACGCGAAAAAGGGGTCAAAGAACGGATGAAACGACGTGTCGAAAATATGCTTCACCCCTGGACGATGGAGAACTGGGACTGTGAAATCGAATGCGGGGGTTCGTAAAATGCCTGGCGAAGGCGTCGGTGTCGGAGAAGCTGCGCGAATCCGCTACAGATTGGAATGATGAGAACAAAGTCGTCGTTGTCGTTGTCGTCGGTGGCGGCGTTGGATGGACGTCGACGTCGGACGCGAAATGAGAGCGGCAAAGGAAACAAAAGAGAGGATACAGTCACATGACAATATCCCCTCACGTGATCCCGGACGTATAACCCTTGCAGTGGTTACGCAGATAACCCAAAGACATGTCCATCGTCACGATACGCGTACGTCCGTTCAACACACCAACCGCGAAAAAAAACTCTGACCACCCAGCAGAACGTCGAGTTCCTCAACAACCCTGCGCGTTTCCTCGATCCATACAAATTCCGCGTCACGTTCGAGTGCATCGCACCGCTCAAGGACGGTAAAAACGCCACCCCTCATACCACAACGTATTCGCCAACTGACACCCACAACCAGACCTCGAATGGAGACTCATCTACGTCTCGTCGCCAGGTAACGAAGAGCTCGATCAGGAATTGGACGACTGTCTCGTAGGACCCGTTCCCGTCGGCGTCAACTCCTTTGACTTTGAAGGCGTCCCACCAGACCCCTCGAAGATACCCCTAGAGGACGTCCTCGGCGTCGCTGCACTCATACTCACCGGCTCGTACAAGGACCAGGAATTCGTCCGCGTAGGGTATTACCAGAACACCGAGTATGACAACGAGGAGATGAAGGAGAGTCCGCCGCAGAAGATCATGTTTGAAAGGTTGGTCAGGGACATGAACACAAAGCCACGCGTGACGCGCTTTCAGATAAAATGGTCGCTCATATCCTTTGTTTCTTGTATGGCGTTCTGATGCCTCACTAGGGACGTGGCCCCATCCTCACAAGGTGTTGCCGCCGCTGGTGCGGCCGCGTCCGCTGCAGTACCCTCGGCAGATGACCTGGATGGTCCAGACGAAGACGCCGAGATGCACCCACCCCCAAAATCAAACGGCATTCCATAACACGTGTCCCATTGTTGTAGTCTTGTTCGCTGATCTGCTCCATCCACTCACTTAATGATAACCCGCATACCACTGTCTCACTTTATCAAAAAGAATTCTCGACAACTGGGTTACAGATAGTTGATATACTTCTAAGCCCATCACGCTAGACCTACGCAAGCGGTTTACTCTTGTACAACAGCACATATGCCGACGAGTCTTCACCTCCACCATCGATCGTCGACAATTTTTCCTTTGGGAATATAGACACCTTGTCATCGTCGAACTTGTACCAATCCTCGTCGTCCTCGTCAAACTGCTGCTCGGACGTCGACGCTTGCCCAGCTGCGGTCGCGATGGACGACTGCGCGCCGTGGAATACACTCTTCTTCACGAATCCCATGTAATGACCGGAATCAGCTTGCGCACCCTTGTGCGTCACGATGGCTGACCGTCGTCCAACCTCCGTCAGCATCAATTCACATCGCACTGGATGCAAAACGAAACTCACCGACGAGTTCATACAACCCCGTCACACTACATCCGAAATCAGCCTTCAGCTCTGGGTCGGCAAGTGCCTCAAGCTCGCTCAGCTCCCTAGCACGATACACGCTCTCGTCCTCCAACTCGCCAGCCGTCGAGGGGGCTGATGGCTCGTCGACATTCATGCTAGATTCTGGGGCAGACGGTGGAGCTGGCGCACTCGCTTGCGGCGCGTTCTTGGTCCGCTTTCGAACTTTCCTCCTCTCGAACCGTTCCTTTTCGATTTCTTTGAGGCGCCGAGAAGCAGGGGTTAACTTGTCCTTTAACTCCGGGGTGGCAATATCCAACGCATCAAATTCAGTTGTAAATTTGACTTTACGCTGTGGACGGATCAGCGAAAGACTTTAGTAAAATTGATGGTCCGATAGAACGCGCCACTGACCATGATTTTCGCTTTCTTCCCGATGTCACGACGCCATGCGAAACGAACCATGTGTACTGTAAGGTAACTTGGAAGCCGGGACAGGCGAGATGTCTGGCTGTAAGTAGCATCACGACCCAAAGTGGGGGAGTTCTTCGTAAGCTTGGAGTTTAAGGACTGTGGTCGCGGATCAGACTCGACATAGTCAAACGACCGTCACTACCGGGAGAGAAACATACGTCCATGATACCTGTATGCATGTAATTAGTCGAGCTGACGATGTTACACTCGATTTTGAGCACGCGTTCGATTGTGACGGTGGATGGTTCTTCGGGGGATTCATCACATTTGAGCCTGAAATTTGCGATCGAGGTCAGTGTATGCGCGGGGTCGGGTGAGAGGCGACCTACTCTCGACGTATCTCGCCCACCAAGAACTGATCGACAAATTTTTTACCCTCGACAGAAGCACCGGATGGATCAATTCCTGGAACGTCCTTGAGCGCATTGGTCATCTGCGACCAGCATTCTTCCGCGTCTAAGACGGAAATCAGTACGACGTAGGAGCGATCAGCTCCGCGGAGACGTTACCTTGTTGGCCAAAGCCCATCGTGGGACCAGACTTTGACCTGTCAAACTCGTTGAATTGGGGGACGACGCGCCTGAGAACGGTCAAGAATGAATTGGGAATGACGCTCTCGGTGGTGCGGGACATGTTTGAATACAAGTCGCGCAGAGCTCTGGGGAGGACATCCAAGGGAGATGATCTGGAAAGCAGATGTCAGATGGAGGACAAGAGAATAATAGTTTGAAACTTGCGTGCTCAAGGCAATCCGAAGTTCTGGTATTGCTCGCATAGCTTGTACGGTAGAGTTCATGTAACATGTGTTGCCAAGACTAGCATGGTGTTATTATTGACAAGGAAGTTGAGATAATCCATACTTTTTGAGCCCAACGGGCCGTGCGAGCTACGAACGGGTCAGGGGATCGTGTGTGGGGACAAGGGTGTGGATTACCGCTTCTGCCATCTCTGAATCATCCATATCTGGCGCATACATGGGGTGATTAGATGAACGCATATGGGCCGAGCATCTCTCGATCTCACCCTCGAGGAACACGATGGGCTTCTCCGGGGGCTTTGGCAGCTCGCCCGCGGCACCGATTACGGTGAATGTTTGGCCCTAGATCAAGCGCCGGTGAGCAACCGAGTGCGATCAAGACGCGTGAGAGGATATGCGCGGTGCGAGCACCCACCACTTTCGGCGCGACTTTTGTCCAGTCGGTATCATCCTGTATGCAGACAAGCGTCGCGTCAGACCGTCTGTAGGTGCAGAGGGGAGAGAGGGAGACCTTGAGCATGCCGCCTTTGATCATGACTTTCATTCTGTCGGGGGGCACGCCTGTGAGCTGGTAGACGGCATCCTTGAATGCTGCGGGGGGCAGATCGGGGTCGAGCTGTACGTCGTACGTCTTTCCTGCGTGCTTGATGTGCACTTCAAACGGGGCCATGGCTGCTGTGGAACGACGGAGAGTGCAGTGACGCGTCGCGGATGGGAATGGATTATATAAGGACAGCGAGTGTGACGTCACGTTGAGTTGGCCACGTTGTGTCGCTGCGCAAGTTTCAAGTTTCCAGCTCGACACTGTACGACGATGACGATCTAGTAAGTGCCCCGTCTACACGCACGCTGCCCGTCTGACCCGCCCGCGACAGCTACTCGCTCACGTTTCTGCTCCTCGCAGCAGAGGTACGTCCAGTCTCCTCCTAAGTTCCGCACCCCTCATCTCTCCAGATGATCACTTTCTGCATCCTCGTCTTCCCCTTTCCATACGCCGTCCGCAAACGGTTCATTCGCTTCCTCTCCGAGAGCCCCATCATCGCAAAGGTCGCTTATGGTCTCAAGATATCATTCATGTACTCCCCTCTTCTCTTTTACCCTATCGCCCGCTCATCCTGCCTTTCACGCAGCTTCGTGGGCATTCTCTTCGTGGATGCCCTCCAGCGCATGTTCCGCGTCACCGCCGAATTGGAATCGGCCCGTGCAGATCACACCATGCACGACGCTCGCACCGAGTCCACCATCGCTGCGCGCAAGTTCTAGTAGGTCTTCGCCCCTCTCATTCGACCCGCTTCCTCACGAGCGTTCTTGCCCCTCGAAGCGCACAGCGGAACATGTATCTCACCGGCTTTTGTTTGTTCCTCTCTCTCGTCTTGACACGCACCTTCTCCATCGCGCTCGACCTCATCCAAACGCAGGAAGACTACGCCAAGTTGAAAAAGGTGGCAAGTGTTTTCGTCCATTTTCTTTGTGAGCCTGCCTGAGAATACGGACAACTAGGTTGCAATCTCCAAGGGCAACGTCGCGTCCGGTGACCAAGCGAAGCAAATCGAGGATCTCAAAAAGAAATTGGCAGAGAGCGAGGCCAAGAACCGTGACTTTGGTTTGTGTATCTCCTCTCCCACTCTCATAATTCACTTATCCAGTGGATACCGTCACAGAGATTGTCAAGAAGCAAGCCGCGCAAAATGCGGAAGAATATGATCGTCTCGCCACAAAGTACAACGAGGCGACCGGCCAGACGTCGAACAAGAAGTCCGATTAGGTCATGTCTTGGTAAAGGGGTGTTTCCCCCCCTCGGTCTTGGAACTTGGGTTGTACATACTCTGTACCACGTCGCGTCCTCCATGTAATCCACGTCACTGAGTCATGTATTTATTGCAATGATCATGGTGTCCCTTACATACTCGACGGAGACAATACATTGAGATGGGGAAAGTCTATCTAGCGTCAGTAGTTCGTGGAGACTTGCACTCTATTCAGATGTCTGCCAAGTCCCGCCCAATGCCTTCCAACGCGTGTTGCATGGCCTCGTTCTGACGGTGTAACGCTGGCTGCATGTGCTGTATGCCTTGAAAATTGGAGTTGGTTTTGCAACACCTGGATCTGAGTTTGCAACACTTGAGATTCAAGTGTTACAGAACCAAAACCAGCGAGTTGATTATGAATCACTTGGGCCCATCTCACATCCCAAAACCCGCGGCGAGGACGGCCATGTCGGGTGAGCCCGCAGGGATTGCCTACGGTTGTTGTGGTTGAATCTTCATGAGTTGAGGCTGATTTGGTTGCAGAGGAACAAGTTCAACAAGAGTCTCGCATGGCGACATTATGTCAGCACAGTGCTGCTCGTCATTGTGCTAGAAATCCGCCTTGCACTTTGACTCCAATTCGTTGCTAGTTGGTGATGCCCTCGTACCTTTCGTCGTGGTTCCCTAGCAAAGGCAAACCAGACAACACAAGTACTTCTACACCCAAATCATCCCAGTCTCACAATACCCCGACCGTCCTTGACGCTAGTCCCGTCTCTGCCAGTTCTGACTCGCTATGGACACGCCTACAGACCCGCTCCAATAAAACGCCAGCAACGGACCACGTCCTCGCGTTCGCGCTCGGGACTGCATCAGGCGCTGGAGCCATCCTCGCATGGCGTCGCTGGGGAATGAGACTCCGAACCGCCGAGTGGGTCACCCCCAACGAATTCGCACGACGACGATGGGTACGCGGCGTCATCACCAGGTAAGAACCCCTCCTCCCCACTTCCGCCATATAAACATCGGAAAAAAAAAGTCCACCATCACGGACTGTCAAACGCCTATCCTGAGCTGAGTCGTTACGGAAATACCATCATTGGCACAGCGTTGGGGACGCGGACGACTTTCGGCTTTATCACACGCCAGGGTTCGGTTGGCGATGGCCGCTCAAGATCAGGCGCGTGCCGACGAGACGGAAAGGTGCGGTGTTCTATTACTTGTATCCTATCCCTCGAGAAGGATGAATGGGTTATATGAACGATGCGGTGTTTCGTGTGGTAGATTTGAAAGACCAGACGATACACATTCGCATCGCTGGGGTAGACGCGCCCGAGGTACGCATCATGCAACGCACACCGCATTCGAGATGTCGCTGGTGATGACGGTGCTTTACACAGGGTGCGCATTACGGTCGTCCTGCGCAACCGCATGCGGAAGAGAGCTTGGCATGGCTCAGGAAACGCATTCATGGGAAAACTCTCTACTGCCAATTCATCCGCAAAGATCAGTATGGTCGTGTCGTGAGTTGTTTACCTGCTCCAAGAATGCCTGTTTGTTCACTCTCTGTACGGCTCCCGTATAGGTCGGAATCCCTCTTATTCCCCGCCCATTCCTGCCGTTGTTCCTTTGCAAATACTTTGGCAGTTCGCTTGCCCTCGAGATGCTACGGGCCGGTACAGCCACCACTTATGAAGAGAGTGGTGCAGAGTATGGACCCTGGGGACGCGAAAAGTTTCTGCGCGTCGAGGAAGAAGCAAGGTGACTGCTCGATTTCCGCGTTGACCCCCCTTCATTAATTGCTATGTCGGTTATCTAGAGCGGCGAGAAGGGGGATGTGGAAGAGTGGTGTCGGCATCGAAACGCCTGGCGAGTACAAGAAGCGGTACTCAGCCGCCCTCGGGACGCCGGTAAACAAGGAGGATGAAAGTGGCAGTGGAGATGATGGAGAGGGGGATCAAAAGAGCAGGTTATTATCGAGGCTGTCGGCAATCTTGAAACGAGGTGGCAAGGCGTCTGATAAGTGATGCCTCATCCCGACGCCAGACTAACCTGGAATAGAACGTTTTTCGTCCCTGCGCGTGATCGCGCGACCGAGCAAGTGTCTCACAGTGTCATCGTTCTCAAGACTGTTGAACTGTTGAACCAGTCGACTGCGGGTGGCTGTAAGCATGACCTGCATGTTGTGTGTGCCGGGCCACTACGTGTACCTGTCAGATCTAATACGGCAAGGTGGTCATCAGATGACGCCTGTCTGGCCATGTATAGTACTGTAGGCCCTCCCATAGTAGCTAATAATGTCCTGGCTAGGTAGGAGCCGGGAGTAAAAATGATCTACCCGTTGCTTAATTTATTCGCTATCCTGGTGCTTAGCGTGGCTCCGCAGCAGCCTACGCACCCGAGTTTATGTATTTAACTCACGTACTCCCTCTGACCCCCCACCGACGCGTCCCTCCCGCCCACGTCCAACGCGCAGCTCATCATACTCGCTCCGAGTGGCCATGAAACTCGTCAGCCTCGCAACGCTCACCGCCCTCGTCGTGCGTCACGTCTACGCCTCCCCCACAAACGAGGTCAACACTCCCACCGGCATACCCGCGTGAGTGACACCCTCATTTCTGCCCAGCGCATCGCCAACAACGCCTTCTTTGAATTCCACAGTACGAGCGGTCCCCCGTTCACCCTCTCCTTTGACACGACCGCAGCCCCGTCCCTCCTCTCCGCCCTCTCCTCGCTCATCTCCTCCGAATCCACCGCCGTCATGCCATTCACGCCTTCAGGACCGCCACCCTCCGTTTCTGTTCCTGTCAGCGCCGGGCCTTCGTACGCAACCGCGACGAATACGGCATCTTCGAATCCGACGACGACGTCCCCCGTCGTCTCGGTCGTCACGGCGTCCGCCACACCAACGACGAGCTCGACGAGTGGAGGGCGTAGCTTGCGGGATGTCTATCTTGGGTCGGGCGTGGTCGCGGGTGTCGTCGTCGGTGCAGTCGCTGCCCTGGTCTAAACAATCGTTCCATGGATTTTGGCCATGTTCGCATTCGTTTCCCTCCCCAAAAGATGCCAGTTTCACTTCATTTTATATATATTCTTCCTCCTTTCATCTCTGGTGCCCGCCACATTTACATACGCGCACACACATACGGAGGACGGTGAGAGGACGAGCGACGAACGTGCCCAATGCATAGTAATTTTACGACTACCTACTACTAACTTGTGTAAAACTAGGGCCTTTTTTTTCTTCTTTTGTAAAGGGACCACGGGCCTTGGGGCATCTTGGCACGTTCATCCACGAGGACAAAGTAGATCCCCCTCGCTCTTGAGCTGTATTGAACATGTACCTCAGGTGCAAGGGTCCGGTGTATTCTCGGGCATATGAAGCGCCCAAGTTTACATAAATAACCTATCCCAAATCCACACGTTATTGTCTTTCGATGACGTTTCCGAGGGCGCAGCCGACGAGCGCAGAGGAAAATGAAATCATGTTCGGGACAGCAAAAGTATAGAGAGTACTCGCCCTACACAACGATCAGATCTTGACGTGCACCGTCTCTACTCCAATGACGACTCCGTCCCGCCTCCCGACGACCGAAAAAGTACTTGTCATGTCGATAGGGGCACCGTAACTAGCGCGGGTACCGCCCTCGTCGCACGCCTATATAGGCATCATCATCATGATCCACCAAGTGGCAGGGCAAATG
>JBBPQV010001156.1:0-12067 GCA_038092675.1 Boletus rufocinnamomeus | reverse complement strand
TGACTGCCGCAACGGTATATAACCCCCCCCCAACTGTCCTCAAGCATCATCCCCCTCGAATAAGATCTCACAACAGACCACCAGCCAAACAAGTTTGTCTCTTCTTCGCTCTTTACGCTGCCGTTGTACTGAAACCTACTATGGTCAGGCATCGCCATGTCTTACAACATTTGCCTTCGCGTCTATCAAACCAACCCCGCTCGCGGGTACTTCTGCATCGTTGAGCAGACCGTCTTTAACAATGCCAAAGGTGGCACCTGGTGCGACGTCAACGGCAACGGCAACCTCACCCTCAACATGGGTGAAAGTGGTACATCTGGCGTGATTCGGTTCATGTCGGACAAGGGCGAACGCATCACCGTCGCTGTCGGGGTCCACAACTACAAGCGTTGGTGCGATGTCGTCACTGGACTTCAGCCCAACCAGACGGGTCTCTTGATCAACACGCAATACTACAACAATGGGGGACGGGACTATATGAGGGAGAAACAGCTGTCTGAGTACAGCGTGACCAGCACTCTTGGAACCAAGGTTGCAGTCGACTACACGGTCGCTGATGGTAAAAACCTCGAGGCCAACATCATCATCGGATAAGTGAGTCGATCACCGCCCCATATCCCTTCGTTCGTCAAACTGATGACCGTGTTTCGCATGCTAGACGTTCTCCGTTACTTGTTGCCTGTTGAATGAGGAAAATATGTATAGTATCGCCATTGAAGGAAGAATCAGTCAGTGTGAATGGTTGTATGTAGTAGGAAAAGAGCCAAAAATGCTATACGAGTTCGAGAAATTCGGAAACGATCGCTGAACATTACAAAGGTCCCATTAATGAATCACCTACAGATGGGTAACGGTTATATAAGTGGTATGTCCTAGTGTGATGTTCGTGGAGGATGTTAGCCACGATAGTCAACAGGATTCTGGTCAGTAGCCGGTCCGATCCGGATTCTTCAAGTCGGTTTAGCATTCGGAAGAAATATTGATAACTATAGAACTGATTCCAAATCCTTCGACGTTGGGATTGGGAAGACGAGTGGCTGGCGACGCGCATCCACAGCAATCCATCTCGATCAAAACAGCTTCGTATCGGTCTAGAATCTAGATGATCCGCCGTGCTCAGGCTGTCCATCTCATAGTGCCATTAGCCTGTTACCGTAGTTATGGTAACCACACTAACTTTATCTGCAAAGGCGCGATGTAACCTTACCGCTTGACTGCTTTACCACAAGCCATTTGCGAGCTGTGATTGGAGGATGGCTAGCAAAAAAAGGAAAGTCCTACTAGAAATGAAAGCGAAGCCCCAGGACGCAACCACAAAAATACTTACATAAGATTAAAACTACGTATTTGACGTTTTGTTTGTTTCCAAGGCTCTTGCCAAACAATCTTGTTATTGTGACGTTCCGAAGGGGTAGTCAAAGTTATGTACAGCACCTGACCCTTGGAACATCCCGGGGCCGCGATCGACATATCCTGAACTTTCTCGCCGATACCCTACCCACACCATGATTCATTCAGTGCGAATCCCCACGAAATTAGCAGCATCCGTCAGTTTCTTCCATTCTGCCTCCGAGTCGGTCATGGATTTGAACTAGTAGGAGTCCCATGCCATGTATTTGCATGTTGCCGAAAAGGAAATTGCGGGAAGATGAACGGATTCTTGTATCCTTGGTGTTGGCATGCAGCCCTCCCTGGGCTTCCATGAGTCGTTGGCTCAGAGCCAACCGCGCTTTCATACCTCATCAGAAGTAGGTTCATCCGGGGTTCTTGAGTAAAAGTACGTGTGTCAGCATGTCTGCCTCACATGATGGAGAGCACCGTGACATTGAAAGAACATCCCAGGATATCTCCCATTTCGATCATATTTATCTCAACACGGCCGAGGTGAGGCACCCTCGAATGTAAGTTAGTGTTGAACAACCGACGCAATTTCTTGGAACAGTCCATCGATGTTCACATCTGCACGACACGCATACCAATCAATGTGCCCTGAGTATCCTTGTGTCAAGTTGTGTGTGGCAATCGACATGCATGTTCTCGCTCACACCAGGTCCGATCTCACATAGCAGGTGAGCGAACCGGAGAGACCGTTCCGGAAGATGTGTGGGTATGACCGTGCGATGTTTAATGTCATGCATTTCTCGCTTGAAACGAGCGTTCAAAGTCTTGCTGATGCCTTACACCAGATTTGGTATGCCGCACCTCTTCATGAAGCACGGTTGTCCGGCTTTCTATACCATGGCAACTTTATTGTTCGTTTTAGAATCATCGTAAACGTCGACATTGTCCATCGGTAGTGTTTGAAACACACAGCAACTCAGCCCAGGAGCACAGTGTCTGGGTACACAGACGGCCATAAAGTTTGAATGAAAGCTGGTTCAATAGCGAGGTCCAGGTCATCAGGGGAAGAAAGACGGACAACCAAATTTCCGCTGCGGTTTGCGTTCCCGTCGGGGTTCGTGGCTGGTCGGTTTTCTTCTGACTGAAGTGTGACTGAATCATCAATCCATGATTCCTTTCACCCTCTGCATTATCCCATAGTCTGGTGACCAGCCCGTCGATGACCAGGGTCCCATGAAATAGCCATCGTGCAATGACACACCCTGTTGATTACGCTCCTCCCTCGGACTTGCGAACGTTACAATGAATAACCGTGCTGGGGTTCTCGCTGCTTCATCACCTCCAAGTGATTACTTTGCTACGCCATACCAACCGGAACGTCCAGTGATGTACTCTCACGCAAGATGAGCGTAGAGGCGCCCTGTTCCCCCAGCTTCCAATAATCCAGGCTCATCCTTAAGCATGGAGCTCAGCTGAACTTCAGACCCTGGGTTTTGCTAACTTGACTGATAGAATCATCATATGTAGTAGCAAGCGTGCATCCCCACCCTATCAACCAATTTTGAGAGTCCGACACACACATGACGATTCTTCACATGAAGTTCGCACTCCGCTCGCTTTCTCTGAAGGTGCCGGGGCGGCAACCCCTCATTGCCGAGTTTCGGCCGAGGATGCTACGACGAATCTATCACTTCAACTGGGCTTCATAGGCAGGAGCACATGATTGCCGCCTTGTCAACGTTTCAACGACAAGGAGTCGATCTGTCTGCGATTCGGCAGATTGCGTGGCTGGACCTCCTCCACTCCTTCGAGTCAGAAACGGTAACCTCCCATCTATGTCTCTTCCCCTCTGATTCCTTGCTCCACCCATGGATTGGATACTATTTCCGCCGTGACCTTTACAGGTAGTTTTGACATCATACTTTGATGAAAAAATTGGAATTAACATCAAATACAGGTTTTGGCCTCCACACGATCGTCGTCACACCAGCCTTGTGTGAAACGGGCGGCCCCGTCAGGGTGTCACTCCGCTCTGGCGCAATTCTCGTAAGCTGGCGGTGTATCGATGTCGATGGGCGCAAGTGATGATGCGATGGCCAGAATTTGCGCCAACGAACACCGCCGTGAGTCGTCGACAATACTCTCAAGTTTGTGACAGGTTTGCATCACACTATTTTACTCGAATATGATCTGGACCTGCGCAGCTAATGCAAATTGGTGACGCTCCGTGTTATGGCACATTCGTTCGGTCAGGACACACATTCTATAAACCCCAAATATTTTGGCTAACACTTTGGACAACCATTGGTTGACCTACGTGTTTACGATTTATGAGCACAGGAAGAGAAGTATAACTCCCCGAGATTCCGGGGCGTCCTATAAAGAAATAAAATGCTCACACGTACGAATCGTGAGTCCTTCGAGGTGGGTCTAACAACCAGCGTTAGATGGTGAATTGGATTGTCTCTGTGGTTTCGCAATTCGGACGACAATCCTGCATGGTACTGGTAACCACAAGGAACACCGAATACTCCCTCCAGGACTGGGCGCTCAGCGGACAAGTTAGCATGACTTTGCAAACCGAATACGAAATTTCAGTGGCTCGATCCTGCGACAGCCCCGGTGGTCTGCATATGGAATACTCCAACAATGGGCGGTAGCAAAGCGGGACCACATCTTACGCAGCGACGACTTCTCCACCTGGACTCATCTAATCGATTCGTTGACCTCTTCTGGAAGGGAAACATAGATGACGGAGATGAATGTCACATAACAGCCCCAAATCTCAACCCGACTAGCGATGGCGCAAGGGAAGGAAGTTCAGTCCTATGGACGGGGAACCCCATTCAGATTGCCGCAACGGTATATAATCCCCCCCAGCTGTCCTCGAGCATCATCCACCTCAAATAGGACCTCACGACAGACCACCAACCAAACAAGTTTGTCTCTTCTTCGCTCTTCACGCCGCGGTTGTACTGAAACCTACCATGGTTAGGCATCACCATGACTTACAACATTTGCCTCCGTGTCTACCAGACCAACCCTGCTCGCGGGCACTTCCGCATCGTTGAGCAGACCGTCTATAAAAATGCACAAGGTGGCACCTGGTGCGACGCCAACGGCAACCTCACCCTCACCATGGGTGAAAGTGGTACATCTGGCGTGATTCGGTTCATGTCGGAGAAGGGCGAACGCATCACCGTCGCTGTTGGGGTCCACAACTACAAGCGTTGGTGCGACGTCGTCACTGGACTTCAGCCAAACGAGACGGGTCTCTTGATCAACACGCAATACTACAACAATGGGGGACGGGACTATATGAGGGAGAAACAGCTGTCGGAGTACAGCGTGACCAGCACTGTTGGAACGAAGGTTGAAGTCAACTACACGGTCAATGAGGGAAAGGACCTCCAGGCTAACATCATGATCGGATGAGTGAGTTGATCACCGCCCCCACATCCCATCGTGCGTCAAACTGATGACCGTATTTCGCATACTAGATGTTCTCCGCCACTTGTTGCCTGTTGAACGAGTAAAATGTGTACAGTATCGCAATCGAAGGAAGAATCAGTCAGTATGCTTGGTTGTATGTAGTAGGAAAAGAACCAAAAATGCTACGAGTTCGAGAAATTCGGAAACGATCACTAAACGTTACAAAGGTTCCATCAATGAATGACCCACAGATAGGTAGCGGTTGTATAAGTGGTTATCCACTATATCAATCAAATCATCTACCCGCGAAATGGCGTCGTCGTCTTTCTGTACTCAAACATGATGATTGCCTGAGTGAAACGACAGATTGGTACAAGCAGCGACAGGATGACAAGGGCAAACCTTGATCAACAAAAGAAAGTTATTTTCAGTTGGGAGACCTTCGCTGAACACGAGGTTAAACACACGAATGGCCGACTCGTGCTCCCCAGTTCCGATGCAGGCTATTGCATTTGCGATGTGACCAATGACAGGTCACTGAAGCTTGATAGACCTGACGTGCGATGGTTAGCACGAGGTAGGACGACGGATGACCCAAAACTACCATTTTTGCATCGTCGACGGCCATGTTCCACTGCTTCAAACGGGCCCGTACAAAAGCGCGGTGAGCGGGTGCGCGAAGGGATGCGAGTAATAGATATCTGAATACACTCACGATACGAGGAGAGCCTCAGGAGACAGGGAGTAGTATATTCGACACCGTTGCCATGTTGATCACTTTCATTTACGAGGCCGGAAGAATATCATGAAGACTTCGGAAGGTGATTTTCCCCTTGTTTTCGCCGGTCGTAATGCAGTCGTCGTTGGGGGAGAGTGCGATGGACTGAACCAAGCTTGCGTGCTCTATGACAGTGCCAAATGGCACATGCGTAGAGGCGTCCCAAAACGATAGGGACCGGAAGGTAACGACGACAGAACCGGACCATTCACCACCAGGAACGAACATTTACTGGGCAAGGATCCCGAGAACGGATCGAAGCACTTGACTTCAGCATACGAAACAGCAAAAAGCTGACAACCATCAGCCGACCATGCGAGTGGTGATGATATGTAGTAGTCCTTGACATGGAACGGGATGTCGAACAGTTGATGGCCATCGTCGCTGTTGAAGATGTGGATCGACTTCAAAGCATCCAACACGAGGTTCTTGGCCGTAGCGGTGGCGGTGCGGTCACCGTTCGCACTGTCACCCGTCCACGATACCCACCCCCATGCTACAGTGGCCCGACAAACTTCTCGCCCGTCATACGACCCCGTCGCAAAACGCGTTGAATCGGGGGAGATATCGACCGAGAATATTGAATATAATTGTGTTTGTGTGACCCTCGACGTTTTTGTGGGTCTGCGCATCCCACACCTCGGTCTTGCTGATGGGCCTTACACCAGAATTGATATGCCGTCCCTCTTCATTCGGAAGCACGGCTGTCCGGCTTTCCATACCATAGCAACTTTATTGTTCATTTTAGAATTATAGCGCGAGCGTCGACATTGTCCATCGGTAGTGTTTGAAACACACAGCAACTCAGCCCAGGAGCACAGTATTTGGGTGCACAGCCGCCCATAAAGTAATGAAATTGATTCGATGGAGGTCCAGGCCATCAAGGGAAGAAAGGCGGACTCAACCAAGTTTCCTCCGCGGCTTACGTTCCCGCCGGGCCCCCCCAAGGTTCAGAATCACGATTGGTTGGTTCTCCTCTGGCTGGAGTGTGACTGAATCCAATCATGATTCCTTTCAACCCCCTGCGCTATCGGGCCATAGTTGACAGTGACCAGCCCGTCTATGACCAGGGTCTCATGAAATAGCCATCGTGCGGTGACACATGCTGTTGATTACGCGCCTCCCGTGGACTCACTTGCAAACGTTGCCATGAATAACCGTGCTACGCCGTACCAACCACAGAACATCAAGTGATGCACTCTCACGCAAGATGAGCGTAGAGGCGTTCTGTTCCCCCACCTTCCAATAGTCCAGGCTTATCCTCAGCTGAACTTCAGACCCTGGGCTTGGCCAACAAGGCACGAACACATGACTGCCGCCTTGTCAACGTCCCGGAGTTGATCTGTCTGCAATTCGGCAGATTGCGTGTGGCCGGACCTCCTCCACTCCTTCTCAGAACCAGTAACCTCCCATCTATGCCTCTTCCCCTCTGATTCCTTGCTCCATCCATGGATTCGATATTATTTGCGCCGTGACCTTTATGACATCATACTTTGATGGAAAAAAAGGAATTAGCACCAAATACAGGTTTTGGCCTCCACACGATCGTCGTCACACCAGCCACCGGGCCTCCGCTCTGGCGCAATTCTCGTAAGGTGGTGATGGATCGATGCCGATGGGCGCAAGCGATGATCCGGGCAGAACTTGCGCCAACGAACACCGCCGTGAGTTGTTGACAATACTCTCAAGTTTGTGACAGGTTTGCATCACACTGTTCTACTTGAATATGATCTGGATCTGCGCGACTAATGCGAATTGGTGACGCTCCGTGTTATGGCACGTTCGTTCGGTCAGGACGGACATTCCCCAAATTCCAAATATCTCGGTCAACACTTTGGACGGCCATTGGTTGACCTACGTGTTTACGATTTATGAGCACAGGAAGAGAAGTATAACTCCCCAGGACTCAAGGGCGTTGAGAAAACAAAATGCTCACACGTATGGATCGTGAGTCCTTCGAGGTAGGTCTAACAACCAGCGTTAGATGATGAATTGCATTGTCTCTGTGGTTTCGGAACTCGGATGACAATCCTGCATAGTACTTGTAACCACAAGGAATTCCGGAAACTCCCTCCAGGACCGGGCGCTCAGCGGTCAAGTTAGCATGAGTATTCGATATTCGAACCGCCGGGGCTGTCGCAGGATCAAGCCACTGAAATTTCGTATTCTGTCTGCCGAGTACAACAATGGGCGGTAGCAAAGCGGGGCCACATCTTACGCAGCGGCGACCTCTCCACCTGGACTCCTCTGATCGACTCGTTGACCTCTTCTGGAAGGGAAACATATAATGACGGAGATGAATGCCACATAGCAGCCCCAAATCTGAGCTCGACCAGCGATGGCGCAAGGCAAGGAGGTTCAGTCCTATGGTCGGGATACCCCATTCTGACTGCCGCAACGGTATATAATCCCCCCTAGCTGTCCTCAAGCATCATCCACCTCGAATAGGACCTCACAACAGACCACCAGCCAAACAAGTTTGTCTCTTCTTCGCTCTTTACGCTGCGGTTGTACTGAAACCTACCATGGTCAGGCATTACCATGACTTACAACATTTGCCTCCGTGTCTACCAGACCAACCCTGCTCGCGGGCACTTCCGCATCGTTGAGCAGACCGTCTATAAAAATGCCCAAGGTGGCACCTGGTGCGACGCCAACGGCAACCTCACCCTCACCATGGGTGAAAGTGGTACATCTGGCGTCATTCGGTTCATGTCGGAGAAGGGCGAACGCATCACCGTCGCTGTTGGGGTCCACAACTACAAGCGTTGGTGCGACGTCGTCACTGGACTTCAGCCTAACGAGACGGGTCTCTTGATCAACATGCAATACTACAACAATGGGGGACGGGACTATATGAGGGAGAAACAGTTGTCGGAGTACAGCGTGACCAGCACTGTTGGAACGAAGGTTGAAGTCAACTACACGGTCAATGAGGGCAAGGACCTCCAGGCTAACATCATGATCGGATGAGTGAGTCGATCACCGCCCTCATATCCCTTCGTTCGTCAAACTGATGACCGTGTTTCGCATACTAGATGTTCTCCGCTACTTGTTGCCTGTTGAACGAGTAAAATGTGTACAGTTTCGCCATCGAAGGAAGAATTGATCAGTATGGATGTTGTATATAGTAGGAAAATAGCCAAAAATGCTATGAGATCGAGAAATTCGGAAACGATCGTTGAACGTTACAAAGGTTGCATCAATGAATGACCCACAGATGGGTAGTGGTTGTATAAGTGGTATGTTTTGGTGTGATCCTCGTAGACGATGTTGGCCATGATGGTCGACAGGATGATCAGTAGCCAGTTTGATTCAGATTCTTCAAATCAGCTTGGGAGTCGGAAGAAATATTGATAATAACTATTGACCTGATTCCAAATCCTTCAACGTTGTGATTGGGAGGATGAGTGGTTGGCGACGCGCATAGGGTCCACAACAACCCATCTCAACGAAAGCAGCCCCGTGGGGGTCTAGCATCTAGATCGTGCTCTCCATCTCATAGTGTCATTGGCCTGTTACCGTAGTTATGGTAACTACGCTAACTTCATCTGCGAAGGCGCGATGGCTGGGCCATACCCTCGGAATCTCTGGTCCAAAACAACGACGGTGTGGAGTTGCATCGTTGCTTGTAGAACTAGGAAGAGCCGAATTATCCTTGTCTTGACCTGTGATACCGTGTCCAGGCGCAGTCACCACCATTGTCCATCTTTGCCCAGTCCACGTGTGATTGAGTAACTATGCATGCCTCGCCAGCTTTGGTAAGGAGAAGTGCCCGTGTGTTGACACGTTGAATTGCTTGACAGAATGACCTGATGCTCAGTTTCAGATATCTGTTCAACTGTATGAACATGACCGTAGGGATTCCGGGTGCATAGTTAAACGTTAAACGTTAAACACTGAGCAACCCAATATCCCCATGCATGCGTACCAAAGCTCTGCACTCTACAACACTCTGCGAAGATTTTCGGAACACATATACAACGTTTCGGAGCAACCTGCAAGCCAAGAAATGAAGTACATCTTTAGGAATCGTCACCGACCTCCATGGCGTCGTCGTCGTAGTGGACAGCAACTTTTTTGGTCCGGGTAATTCTCTAGCCGGATTTACCGCCGCCTTACTCTTTCCTCCCCCAGCACGCGAGGACGGACACTGTGATAGTGTTCACAAACCTCGCGGAGCGAGCATGAGCCATTGAAGGTTGTGTTGCATGCTGATCAAAGGGGGAATTGCCGACGCGAAACGGTGGTAAGCTGAAGGTTATGCGGCGAACGCAGTAACAGTACTGCTCGTTTAGTAGCTGAATCTCCACGAAGCGGCGGTGTATTTTGACTGCGTGGATGCGTGCGGTGTTTCTTACCATGGGAATGATCCATTTCGGACGCCTACGACGCGGTGAATGTTACACGACGAGAATTAGGAGCCAAGGTCGATCGCGCGCCAAGACACGGATACTTCCAAATATGACAGTCACGTGAGTGGAGTAGATAAGTTGCTTACATAACATTTTTCACACCTAGCTTCCAGGTGCCTGACCCTTCCCCAAAGGCTACCGTGGGAGTCGGGGAATTCTTTCTTGTGCCATATGGTGCTGATCCGGTATCGGGAGATACATCGATATCGATCATTCCCCACGAGCTCCGTCAGGTCCGCAGTGCTTCATACAGTCTTCAGCTGGCTGCTGTGGAGCATTGCTTGTGCCGAACAAGTACATGTCACATGTCGCTTTTGTCTGTTCTCGGATCACGATGCATTTCGGTAGGTACAAACGGTTGTATCAATGTGTTTGTATGGATATGACCATGGCAACCCCATTATTCGCTTCAGGACTGTGCACTCGTTATGTACGCACCTTTGTAACTATGGATTTTCTCTTCCACTCCAAGTCGTCTGCGGACGCTCGGCAGTTGCTGGCGAGTTCGGCTTTGCCCGACCGTGCGTTTCAAATCTGGGTGAAACAAGCTGATCTGAGTCGTTCCAGTCATCTCACTCCGTTCTCCGCTGACCTATAGGTGAAGAAGCCCGCAGTGCAAGAGGCTACTGGTAGCCCTACACCTCTCCTCCGTCTGCTGTTACGTGCTTCCAACCCGTCCACTGGCTTGGGACTAGCCCTCTTTTCTAGTCCAATCGTTTACGATGCCCACCGTCTCAGCCAGGTCTGCTGCAGCATCGTCCGCGCCGTCCAAAGGACCCACCGTGGATCCTGCTTCCCTTGTGTATCATACCGACATTTTCCTCCTCATCATCATCCTCGTCTTCGCCCTATTCAACGCCCCGAGAGCAATTGCGCGCTTTGCCCGTCGCTCCGAATGGCTTCAGGGCCACCTCCTCCATTCAACGACGCTGACGCGCAAACCACGTATCAATCTGAACACCAACTCCATTTACCTACATTCCGACCCTCAGAAGGCCGTGCTTGACCTCGACGGCGGCAGCACCGAGGCGTTGCATTCGCAGGGTATTCCATATTTCTCTTCTCAATCGACACGCGATGAGAAGGCACTCCCTCCCCGTCCTTTGACCATTGTGATGCCCGCTTCGACGCAGCAAACATGGCACATGCCAATGCTTTCTTCCTTGATACATCCTATGGCGAGTTTGCTGCACAGTCGTGTGCATGAAAACTATTCGCTTGGACAGGTCCTTTTAATGGCGGGATACAGTGCTGTCATCTTATACGCCGGGCTTTACAAGTCTAACCCGTTTGTCGACTTTATCCGTAGTGGCTGGGTCAGCACTTCTCAGCTGCCTTTCATTTATATCCTTGCCACAAAGAACAATGTGATTGGAATGCTCGTTGGTGTCGGGTATGAAAAGGTCCGTGTTTCGGGCGATGTGACATGGAGGAAAATCCCTGATCTATCAATTCAGCTGCATTACCTTCATCGCCTCGCTGGGCTCTTTGCGGCCCTTGCTGCCAACGTTCATGCCATTGGTTACAGTGCGTCTCTAGTCTTGCAGTGCAGTTCTGTGTATCGGGTGTTTGATTGTCTTTTCCTCGCAGTTTATAAATGGAGCATGGCCGGTAGTCTCTCAAAGAACATATCGGAGCCATCCAATAAGTGGGGCCTCGTTACCTTGGTGTGCTTTGACATGCTGGGTATTTTCTCCATGCGGTTTGTGCGATCAAGATCCTACAAATTTTTCTTCGCCACACATGTCGTGGCCTTGATCGTGCTTTTGTTCTCCGTGAGTGTATTTCTTGCATTCGGCATTGCTGCGTGTCCCTTTTGCTTGTATTAAATTCAGAGCAACACTGATAAGGCCTTCATTGCAGGTTTCCTACCACCAAGCTGTTTGTATACCCTATGTAATCGTGGCTTGCGTTTTCTACGGTCTCGACCACCTTGTTCGCGCGATCAAAACCCGCATCACAACTGCTACCTTCCGGCCAATCCCCGAACTAGGGCTTACACGGGTCGAGATGCCCTCTATTAACGCTGGATGGCGTGCTGGACAGCACATCCGTCTCCGCGTCCTCTCAACTGCCATGGGTTTTTGGGGTATGACGGAGG
>JBBPQV010001155.1:0-12069 GCA_038092675.1 Boletus rufocinnamomeus | reverse complement strand
CAATGGACGACGAAGAACTCGATGACTGGGCCATGTCTCGCGAGACCCCATTCTATCCCTCCTTTGGGTATGTCCTGTCCCCCTGCGCACGATTCACGAACAAGATTCTCATCACTGCCAGTCTTAATCTCGCTGCCTTTACCTTTCGTCGGCTCCGAGGTCTCAAAAGGAGCATTTGGTTCGATTGAAATTCTTCTTGACGTCGCCCGTTCCGACTCACTTCCCTACACCAAACATCCCGTCTTCCCTCGACTACAGTAGGAGTTGCGGAAGCCAGTATATACACGAGTGTATATTACTGGTTCTTTTTCGGACTTCTCTGTAGTGTTCCCTTCGGGCGATGTATGCGTATTATAGCACGTTTTTTTATATTTATGTGATGACTTCTTTTAACCACTAAATGTTGGGTCAGACGAACTTTGATCACCGGTCCGAACTGAGGGGAAGCTTAGACGACATAGACGCTACGAGGTGAAGGTAAATCTCGGTTCTAGTTCTCGACAATCTTGCTAACGGAGGTGAAATTTAGGATGAGGAACGTCTCCGTTTGTTTGCAATGTAATATCCCATGCATGCTATGGGTTACCTTCAGAAGGAACCGCCACATCCTGCTTCCCCGTATGGACTATCAGAGCCATGCTGACGCCATTCAATGCCTCCGCCATCAGGTCAAAGTCGTGAAGCTAGGACAAGGGTCCGCCTCAGATCCGGGCAGTTATCACTGGTTTTAACCCAGTTTCCCTACCTCATTCCAGATCTGCACGCTACACCTAGCCCACCATTTCCCGTTGTGATAGAAAGGAGCTGCATAAGTGTTCCACTCTAACAAGATCGTGTGCTGGAAGAAACGCTTCAGCTCTGCGGTGGGCTTTATTTCTCCCGGAATTGGTAGCGCTACATTGACCTTTGGAACTGGTTGCAGTGACGTGGGAACCTGAACAAAGCGAACTCACTTACCATGGAAAGTGTCTGTTCTCCCTCCGGATCCATCACACTCGTCTTGAGCAGATTTGCGAGTCTCGCACCGCCGGCTATCGCTAAACCATGGGTATATTCATTAATGCGGTGCTCGCCACCGAGCCATTCTCGAAAAGCGCTGGATTGCATTCGTATCGGATTTCGTTAGGCTCCTTAAATACGAACGACTTTACCAGCCGCGACACTCAGCCAAGGAACCCAATCCACCGTCGATGTCCCTTGCGGACAATCAATATCAGTGCGCTGCGATCAACTCTACATCACGTACATTCGAAAAGCTCCACAAAGCTCCTCCGCCTGCTGAAGCCGGTGTCTAGTGGCGAGTTGTAAATCCCTGGTGTGGGTATCGGTGACCTGATGATGTGTTGGTTTCTATGTCAAGGTGTCAACGCTCTCCGTTTGGTACGAGGGGCGAACTGGGACCGTGAACCTCGTTGGGACATAAAGAACAGCACACCCTCGTTTGGCAAACAGCCATTTGTGGCAGTTCTATTGAAGCTTTTCAGACTAGGCCCAGAGCGAGGACGTATAAAGCCATGCACTCACAGACACCCAGAAATCAGGTTGGACGACGGATAGATTGATATCCAACTCCTGGCCGATGGAGTGTGCAGCGTCGACCACCGTCCAGATGCCGGCATCTTTGCAAATTGAAACCATCTTTTTCCAGGGCAAATATACACCTGGATTGGACGCAATGGTGTCGATAACGGCAACTATCTTCCCATGTCGGTTTCGTTCCGATCGTTCCGACACCAGCTTCTGAACGTAGACACGAAAATTCTGTATGATATCGTCGTGGCTAACGGGGAAATCGAGCTCAAAGGTTGATATAGTTGGACGTGGGGGTATGTCGCAAAGGTATTTGATCAGTTGTGCGACGGCACCGTAAGTGATCGACGCTGAGAAACAACCTGGTCAACATGCAAATTAGCCCACGTTGAAAACCTGACCCGTACTCTTCACGATAGTGTCTTCCTCGTGCCACTCAAAGTTCCGCAGGATGGTTGTGATGCCCATGGACGCATTCATCACGAAGACACACTCCTCTGGCTCTGCACCGATCATCTTCGCAACGCGTACCCGAGCTTCCCTCATCAGTTCAGGGGCATACACTCGGTAAAACTTGTCTGGATTCGCCTCGATATCCGTTGTGAGATCATCGCAAAACTTTCGAACGGGTTTCGGGAGAGCACCATAAGAACCTGGGGTGGTCAGACATTAGGTAGAAACGTATGGGGCAAACTTGCCATTGTTCATGTTGGTATACCTCGGGTCGAATCCAAAGAACTTGCGTAACCCATGTCCAAACGGCGGTGATGTCGTCTTGTAGAATGCCTCCAAATCGAAACATGCGACATCTTCTCGTGTCATGGTGCTCCGTCGAACGAACGGTACGGTTTGATCATCTAGACATTGAGAGTCCGGAGCACGCCGGCTCTCGGAAAACAATCAGCTCACATATTCTGAGCCCCCGTCGTTCCGTCGCCAGCGGCGAGTACCGGCACCACTGATGCCGAAATTGAATTGGAACTTGATTCACGGTTTTCCGTTCTATACTCTACGGTTTATAGAATTCTCTTCTGATCCGCCGATGAGCACGTCAATGATAACGAGTGAGACGGTCAGTTGTTCTGTTGCGCTGTGTATTCCTTCACTTTAACACAAACGTCCTTCAAAGCATTCGCGATCACATCAAAGTCGGATATCTGTGAAATATGATGAATAACGACGAAAGTGGGATAGATGTTCGGCACAAACCTCGTTCCAAATCTGCACGCTGCATCTAACCCACCATTTCCCGTTGTGTTTATATATTAAAGCGGAGGTCTGCCATTGGAGTATCAAAATATCGATAAAGATCTGGTTGATCTCATCGGATGCCTCAATTTCGCCAGGGATAGGCAGTTCCACGTTGACCTATATTAGCACATTAAACGAGCACTGCGGGGGAAGTCGTCGTTCACCAACCATGTTGAATGTCAAATCGCCATCTGGGTCCATAACGTTGGTACCGAGACAATCCGCTAGGTGTTTGCCTCCTACGATGGCGAGCGCGCGGCTATACTCGTTAATCTTGTGCTCTCCGCCCAACCATTCTCTGAAATCGATCGCTACGCGAACATCAGGAACAAGGTTCGTAAAATAGTCAACAAGTGTTGACCTGCACTGATACTCAGGTGCGGGACGTAATCAATTGTTCCTGTCCCTAGAACAAATTGAACGGTGAAAGGGTAGTTTAGGCAGTGTTGATACGCACAGTCGAAGAGCGTAACAAAATCCTGAGGGCTTTTGTAGTCATCGTCGTGGGGAGAGTTATAGGTGACCGGCGTAGGGATCGGCGACTTTATTAAATGCTGGTTTCTGATTTCCTCAGGCTGAGCAACCAGAACCCACGACATTCGAGAAAATAATCAAACCTCTTTGGAACATAAAGAACGGCACTTCCCCGCTTCGAAAGGAGCCATTTGTGGCAATTCTTTGAGAAACAAAAGCTGCATCACGATGATCCAAAAGGAGTATAGAAGGACATACGGAAACCCAAAAGTCGGGCCGTGCTTCAGACAAATTGATGTCCAATTCTTGACCAATCGAGTGAGCACCATCCACGAGGCTGATCACCCCCGCCTCTCGGCAAATTGCCACCATCTCTTTCCAGGGAAGCGAAACCCCCGGGAGAGAAGCGATGGAATCAATGATCGCGATAATCTTCCTTTTCCTTGTCAGATCGTCGATTTTCGTCAGCTGCTTAATATGCTCTTCGAAATCTTGAACGATCTTCGCGCGCTTCGTTGGGAATTGAAGGTTGAATGTCGACAAAGTGGGGTGAGGCGGGGTATCTGCGAGATACTTGAGGGTTTGGTACACAGAACCATATGTCGTCGTTGCTGAGTAGAAAAGTGAGGCCACAAAGCAACGTTGCAGACTTGATGGTCACACCTCCGACTAAAATGTCACCCTCGTTGAAGGTGAAATTGCGCAGGACGGTCGCGATGCCGTGCGAGGTATTGTTCACGATGACGCACTCATCCGTTTCCGCCCCAATGAACTTGGCGACGCGTTCTCGGACACGGGTCAGATAGTTGATGCAGTCGACCCTTATGAACTTGTCCGGATTGGATTCCACTTCGTCAGTCAGCTCATCGCAGAAGGCACGGACAGGAAGCGGTAGAGACCCATAGGAACCTTTGAACAAGTGATGCAGCAAATCATATCAGGTAACGGGGCACCTACCGTGGTTGAGGTTGACATAGTTGGGCTGAAATCCAAAAAGTGCAAGTGCATCGTGCCCAAATGCTGGCGGCGGTGTTTTGTAAAGCTCAGTAGCGTGCACGGAGTGCCGAGGAGGTGACTTTGTGGCAGTCATACCTGCTGAAGGAGGTCACGGAAGTTAGCCTAACCTGCCTGCCATCGGATGTGAACAACTCGGAATTTTCGGGATACCATCTCAAGCCTGAGAATAGTATACTCTTATCGTGTCTTATCTTACCTCACATCGATATTATATATCCTCTCTCCCATGGCCAGCTCGAATGTCACTCCCATACACCACCAATGGCATCCGCCTTCTTCTATGGAACGTTGGTGCACCCAGAGATATTGAAACGGGTTATCGGACACAAAGGTTCTTATCTCCAGATCAGCCCAGCACTATTGCCTGTGAGTGCACTCCGCCTTCCATCAATCTATCTCCTGGAATCTGACAGTATCGCACGGACGATGTGTAGGATTATACCAGACACAAAGTTAATGTAGATGCGCAGTATATTGTGGCGCCGCTTTATGACTCACGCTCGATGAGTTGTAGGGTGCAGATTACCCGGGTTTAGTTCCTTACTCTCAAAGCAGGGCGATGTTTAGCAGCGATCTTGAGCCCGAGGAAAGAGCTGTGAGAGGATCGTTGGTGGTAGGACTTTCTGACGAGGATATGAGACTGTTGGACATTTTCGAGGGGGACGTGAGTACTAACCTATTATATCGACTCGAGGAGCGATGGTAGCTCAAGAAATCCATCATGACAGGAATATACACGAGAACTGGTTCTCGTATACCCACTGGGTCCTTTGGTAGCTCTCGACGACATAGACGCAACAGCTCCCCCGGCACCCGCACCGAACGAGCCGGAGAGTCCGCTAGAAGTGAACACGTACGTGTGGTGCAAGCCATTATCTACGCTACAACCGAAGCTATGGGCATTCGAGGAGTTTGTCAAGGAGAGTGCATGGAAATGGATAGGGCCTGCATCTAAGGATAATAAAGACTACACAGAGGTTGACAGACGACGTGCGATGGAAGGAACGATTGTCCATACGACCCAAGCGTTATAGTAGTCGCGTCCAAGTAGTTGACAACTTGACATTTAAGGATTGCAAAGACCGAGCACTGCAATTTATGGCAGCTAAATATTGAATACCGTATGTCACCGTCGTGACAAGGAATGTCTGAAACACCGTTGCTGCCGCCGAGGTCGAGCTTCTCCCCCCACAGGATGCGCCAACAACGTAGAGAGCGTTTCGATTGCCAGGGCCTGATTCGGCTGATCCTCCCAGCCTCGGTCATCGCAGCCTTCCTTCTATTTGTTTTCACTGCCACCATCGTCAACGAGACTAGACTTCACCTTCTCTTTCGGAAGCAGCCAGGTCGGTCACCTTAGTATGACCATATCCCGAAATTAGCTGACCCAGATTTCTCGAGATGTCGTATTTCCCGACTTCTCTCACTACAAATTGTTTCAGACCCTTCGCCCCACCGATTTTCCCATCCGTGCGTCACGCAAAGCCTTCATTGGAAACGATGAGTTCATTATTACCATCCCAGAGTCGGACAACGACAGGCGTGTCATCACCATCGGAGACGTCCACGGCATGAACAAATCGCTAAGGTTTGTGTCGTTGGGTCCCGTTTATCGTGAATTCCTCTCATCCCTCCCGTCGCTGCAGCAAATTGCTCGACAAGATTTCGTACGATCCACGATCAGATACTCTGATCCACCTGGGCGACATATTTCCAAAGAACAAGAAAGTCTCGTCCGATCCCGTTTTGAGTTTCATGTCGACGAACCATATTCTCGGTGTACGTGGCAACAACGACGAGAAAGTCATCGAATGGAGAGCCTGGAGGAACTGGATCATATCCTTTCCTGGCGGAAGAAAATGGCTGGAGGATATGGATTCACTTTGGTCTCATATCGACGGGGACGAACCCAATGCCGAATTCGATGCTTGGCTCAAGAAGTCCCATAAAAAATGGAAAGCATACGTGCCTAAGGGCTGGAAACTGCACGGGAAACATTACAAGTTCGCTCGCGAGATGACTCAAGAGCATTATGACTACCTTCGCTCTCTACCTCTTGTCCTCTACGCACCGGCAGCCCACACATACTTTGTTCATGCCGGGTTGCTACCGGCTGACCCAACTCGCAAATATAATCATCACAAGCAGCCACTCTCTCATTGGCCCAGTACAGCACACCTAGAAGAAGATCATCTCGTCCTTCGGGGTCTTCAAGAGTTGGCATTGTTGAAAGAAATCCCTCAGAACCAAGATCCCTGGGTTCTCATGAACATACGAAGTCTCTCAAAGCATGGCAAAGTCAGAGATGGCAAGAAAGGCACCCCGTGGTCCGACTTGTGGAACAAATTGATGGATAGCTGCTCTGGCTGGCCTGCGACGGAATCATCTACAATCCTTTCCGAACACGGTTCGACGACACGCATGTCCCTACATTGCTTCCCGTCGATGGTGATATACGGTCACGCTGCAGCTCGAGGTCTTGATGTAAAGCGATGGTCAGTTGGTATTGACACGGGTTGTGTAAGTGATCCGATTCTGTTGCTCAAGCGTCTTGACGCAGTTTCCGCCAGGCATATGGCCGTCGGTTGACTGCCGTCATTTTCGACGCGAAATCACTCTTGCTCCAGAGCCACTCGGGAGCTTTTGCTGAATCACTACGTGATTCCCTCATCCCGTACGGAGATGAAGGAACAGCCCACATCATTAGTGTAAAGTGCCATGCATAATAAGCTGCCCCTTCTTCGTGTATTTATATATAACATATTTCCCTGTATCTTGGGTCTTGTTACATACTGACACGAATGCGTTCTCCTGGGGTTTGTACATAGTCGTATTGCGAGCTATCTTACATAATCGTACGGTAGACAATTGCAAGACTTTTTCTTACGCACTCATACCGAACGATCGAACATCCGTCTACGGACCAAATGACCCAGAACTTCAAGCAGCATTATTAAACAATGAACTGCAGATTGGTATCCTGATGGGACAGGTTTACGAAAGGGAATGAATGTAAATCCCGTTTTTATGGGAACCGGAGTTGAAATGGTGACTTACAATGGGGTGGGAACTCGAAAACTAGTGCAAGCACATCAACATGGTGCAAATGAAGTCTCATCGGGGCCTGTGGCTACGCACCTGGGGCTTTTGGCTATATTTTTCACTGAGAATCCACCTGAATATGGACACAGGTTCAAGGATGCCGCAAACAACACAGACTGCACACGCACCTCATCTCGATGAGGAGTTGTTGGTAGCTCGGGTTGGGGTTTCGCCCTACACAAGCTCATCTCAACGACTGCCAATCGATCAAGTCAGGGAGGCAAACTTACCAAGTACTGTCAAAAACGCCTAGCATCACGAGGATCAGGAAGGTACTTCGGGGGAAATGTAGACAAAGAAGTGTGAAGTACGTACATCACTCATGGCACCTGTGTTACGGCCACCGATTTGAGCGTCAGCACTTGTTTGGGTGTCCTTGCAACCACTCCAAGACATCTGGGTCGGCATGAGGATAGTGAGGAGATGCATATAGAGATGGAGGCATCTTACCACATCAGCAGCACTTGATCTCGTCGCTCTTGTGTATTGAGTAGCCTTTTGCGTACTCCCAGAGGCGACATGGAGAACGTTCGTTACACCATTAACCACACCGCGTACGTCACTCCTCTGAAAAGAAGCAATAGTAGATAATAATCCCTTTGCTGCCCCAAGCGCCACATTGGGTTCCTTGATCTTGCCCTCCGTCGAATACTGGCAGTGTGCGATCAAAATTAAAATATGCGTACACAGAACAGACGTAGTCAACTGAACGACAGGCACGTACCGTGTATGGGAGGTCTAGGAATGGAATTTTTAACACAACTTCATGAAATATGTATATTAATTCGTACCGAGTGCCGAGCCAGAGTGGCACGCCTATTGAAAGGTTAGCATTGAGACGGGATGCTTTAAGATTGCTTACATCAAAAATAGCTGTTAGACGACAGCCAGCGGGGAGCCCACTAACCATAATCCTGTGCATGTCCTGCGGTAGCTTTGAGACACAAACCACGAAATCTAATATCGCTGACAAACATCGTCCACGATATGGGATATCATCTTGAAGTCCACGGGATATATTACTGAGCAGGAACGTCATGAATCAGAATTCCAGGCAAGGAGCTGAATTAACTTGCCTTCGTCATATCCATCTTCTTCATTGCCATCCAGATCTTTGGTCTGTCCCCCATGTCCCGAGTCTATTCAGATCACTAAGGGGTTCACTTTGTCGTCATATAATAGCACGTACAGTGGAAGAAAAGTGAGTCATTGGGCCGAGCATCCCTCGCAAGCCAGTGCATTGCATCAATCTGATAAAACATGAGGTCGCCCGAAATTGGTTCAGGAGTGCAACGGACCATGTTCTGTCGAGTCGGTTGTTCACGGGGATGTGGCGAGTATCACCATATCCTCCTCTTTGTAACCACGTCCTGTTCACATCGACATGACACTACCAAGTGAAGAAGCTGGTGAAACAAGCTAATCCAAAAGAAATCTCTTCATGCGGTACACGTCTTCCATACAACCCTGAAGTGCCTCGGGCTGGCCAATATAGTTTATGCCAATCTGTAAACAACGTGAGCGTTGGAGAACATACACGGAGGTTCGAAGTAAAATCATACTAGCAAGGCTTTCTTTTTCCCGTCGCACCGCGAGTACTGGAAGTAAGCAGGTTGCATCTATCCACCTGGAACTGGTTGGTAGCTATACTGTTGTTGTCCAGTCGGAGGCATAGGTGGAGCACCTGGAGGTGCTTGATATCCCGCAGGACCGAAGGATGAGGGGTACCTCATGGGTTCGCCAGGGGGTCCTGGAGGAGGTGTATTTGTTCCGGAATAGGGATATCTCCCAGGTGAGTCCCCATACGGGACATATCCTCCAGGGGGATAATGTGATGGAGCGTATTGGGTGAATGGGCCTGAAGGCGTGGAACTCATACCATGACCACTGTGTTAGTGGGATAGGGCAACAGCAGATGAGCCAACTTGAGTCGAAGATATAGAACGGTACTCTGCGTAGACCACTCACCCTCTTGGAACTGGGCTAGCGTGGGATGGAGGGGAGGCTGAGGTGTTGAACCCATCATTCGGAGCTGGCCATCCGAAAGATTGCTGATGACGATTGAAGCTCCTAGATGGAAATCAGTCTTGTACATCCTCTGTGCTCTCATTATGCGACGCGACCAACGCGTTCGGGAAGCTGGATTGACAGCGCGATCGGAACTCGATTCAGATGCGGGGGTAAATGGTCATGGGACTTACATGACTGCTCCATTGCTACTAGAATATCCAAAGTGACCGTGACCAGGCCACATATTTTAGACAAGGCTGCAGTTGCCAAATGTTGAATGTTCCCCGCAGTGAATACAAGCGCTTGCAGACGGTATTGTACGCCACCAGGGGCTACTAGGTACAGAGATTTATCTAAGCAATATTGGCAGTTTTTCACTGCAGAAGTAACATTGAAAATGACATCTTTTCGACGAAAAAACTGCTCAGAGAACTATTGGACAGAAATCATCGAAAATTTCAAGTTTTCGATGACTTCTGGCCAGACTCGGAGATAATTCCGCGTCCGACTCAAAGTCTGGAAGTCGGCCGTTGCGACTCTTTCCACCCCCACCATGTCCACTGCAGTGGTAGGCAAGTTTGAATATCCTTCCTCATGCATTGTTGGCACTGGCAGTATCAAAACTGCTGTTGAATCAGTGTCGCCAGCCCCACTTCCAGCAAAGTCTCTTATTTTCTCGGGGCCCGCTGCCCTATCCTTTTCACGCAAGAGCCGTCACGCTGTTCCAGGCAACACAAAGGTTGGACATCCATCGCCTAAGACACCTATCCATGGTATGGATGTTAGTCCGACTACACCCACACATGCAGCACATCAATGTCCCTCCTCTTTACTAGGCAACAACAATCCATCCGAGGATCCTAGACTTGAAGACCGATATGCAAAGGTGGTTGCTGCGCTCCCTGAGCATACCCCCTCCATTGTTTTGGCATCCGGTATGTGTACATCAATATGTATCACAGTTAAACTTACTCCTTTCAAGAGTCGTTCAAAAAGACCCTAAAGTATTTGCTCTCTGCGGACGATTCCAGCTCTGCAGTCAAGGTAGGAGTAAATAATATGTAAGATGTTCGTGCCCTTGACATTTACTTCAGCAATTTGTTGGAGTGTCCATACAAGAATTCGAAGTCCTCTCCCACATTGTGGACAAATCGCCTCACCTTGTGAAGAAGCCAAGGTGGGTAGTTTGTCATTGTCCAAATGTATTGCCTGATCCCTATGTATCATGACAGGTTGAGCCACAGTCCTCAAGAGAAAGGGGGCATTGTCATTGTGCAGTGCCCACAAGCAGCCCATGAAAGTTCCCTGACCGAATTCGCACACACTATCAACCCTGCACTAGTGCAGCTTCCCCTCAACAACTGACTTGTTCGTGTTCATCTTCAACCGTCATTCAACTTTCGATCGGCAGAGGATGGGTTCTCTGCAACCCCTGATCTCTCCCTTGTCCTAATGCCGGTCGCCCATTCAGCAGGAAACTTCCAGGTTCTGGGTGTTGTAGAATGTGCTTTCACTCAGGATCGAGATGACTTGGAGATGAAGATCAAAAAGGAGATTCAGGCTCACCCCGAGATTGTCTTTGTTGTTTTGATTCTCGTCAATGAGGCTCGAGCCTACCAGAGTCCACATGAGGGGTTGGAAGCCTGGGAGTTGTTCTCTCGGGAACAAAACTGCCGGGATTTCCATGCTTTCTTGCATCATGGACTCGAACACCTGGATGACTTTGCCACCCACAGTTCTGGTTCCCCCAGGCCTGATCTCAGTGGGGACTCAGAAGACAGCTTTGAAAAATTTATACTACATCCTGTCAACATTGCTGGGCACATGTGGTGCAAAATTGCTTCTGTTCAGTACCATGTGTGGGTCAAGAATGACACCGGTGAGAAGATTAATATTGACAATGATATTGGCACATTCGGTGTAAGTGATTCACTTTATACTATTTGATCATTGAACTCTAATGTCATTTTTTTCAAGACTCTTTATCCCATGGTCGAAATGGATGGGGTCGAGATGAAGCTCAAAGAAGGACTGTCGAAAGTGAAGACCTCAATAGTTGAATATATGAAGATCCTCCACCCCAATTCCGATACACACCAACTCAAGGAGGCTCAGGTCACACTTGGCATCGACTGGGTTGCAATGCAATTTGCATTAGGTGCAGCGGTTAACCTCACAGCTTACACACATTACCAGGCATGGTATCTTGACAAGTTTCGTGGATGCAAACGTGCTCATCCTGACAACGACTCCGAGTCATTTCAGCCTAGTACAGAAAGTGGAGAGTCTACTAATGGCTCCGAGTTGGTGAGTTCCACCAGCTCCTTAAGTCCTTTCTCTCACTCCGAGTCCCCCATCACCATTTCTCCTGTTCCACATAGTCAGAAAGCTCGCCAGTTGAACTAGATTGATGATCACAGACTCTGTTGAGAACTGTACTAGTATGGTGTTCCACTGGCACCACTTTCATGTAATAGTAGTACTATCAAGTTTGGTCTCTTCATTCTCGCCTCGTGACTCGTCCTACTCGTGACCTAGTCTGGTAACCAGCCGCGTCTATGAGGCTGCCGTCGATCCCGATGAGGCAGTCCGTCGATAGACGGTCTGGTAAAAGTCGTTGGCGTTTAGGGGGCTGCGCGGATTCCCACGTTCTTGGGTTTTTTGACCAATCAAAAAATGGGAGAT
>JBBPQV010001154.1:0-12072 GCA_038092675.1 Boletus rufocinnamomeus | reverse complement strand
GGGCTGGGTACTAGCCTGAACCGTTGATAGATCGCTCCTAGATGGACGCCTGCGTCTACTGTCTCTCTGTCTGGTGTTATCCGATTCCGTACGCTATTGCGATGCTTGTTGGACTGGATGGTGCTATTTTTGCTCCTGGACCCCTTGCCCTTATTCTCGTGCGTTATATGATACCTAACGACTTTTTTCTTTCCCTTTCTATTCTCTCGCTTGCCCTGGACTCTTGGTTACAAACCCTCGATCCTTCTTTTCTTATAACTTAGTACTTTCCTACTTGTGGCGAACTGCACGAGCTGTCTTACAAGCATGCTCTGCAGTAATCAAATGGTCTCCCACACACGCGTCTCTCTTTTGGCATATGGTCCCTGTATTTTTTCTTCTTGGTTTACCGACATTTCATTTTTCGTGTTGATCTACGTCATTTAGAGAGCTCGGACTTAGGGTTTTTGTAAGTAACGAGGTATGAATGATGCGTTTATTTGCGCAACGCTTTGACATGCCAATACAACAACAAAAGAAAGAGTCGTCGCCATGAAACCGTGACCCGGACGTGTAAGCATTTGAATGTCAAGGACGTAGGGGAGCTCTTGTCGCGGTGTTGCACGCGCGAAAAACGACCGAGGAATGGGGGGGCGAGCGCTGAAACGTTGGATTAAAACTCGAAAGGGTTGTTGCCAATCGCTACCATGCATGACTCGTCATGACAATGTTCGACGCTCGAAACGTACAACGGATAGAAGAGGGAAGAGGCGGAAGGAATCGAATGACGAGAGATCCGGCAGGAACAAAAAAACGGTCTCAAACACATTGTCTGCAGCGAACCCGATCCGAACATCGAGCTGTTATGTCTCGCGTTTACGACAGCGTTTATGATCGAGTACATCAGGAGTGGACAGGACGATTGCGAAAGGGGGGAGGGGTGTTTTTCAGGTGTCCGAGCTCGAGCATAGTTTGAGTGGGTGCACAGACGTACAATCGTCTCCCATGTTACAGGGGACATTCGTGGGGAATTTGAGCGCGCCATTTTCGACAACGTGCCGGGATGCATGCATGTTTTGTGCGCGTTATGCCGCGAGTTGGTCAAATGTAGATTTTACACGCGTCGAAATATTATGAGCGATCGCAGAGTGTACTCGGAAAAGACGGGGGGTTTCGGCGATGCTGACTGCTTGTCCGTTTATCGCAACGAGGTCACCTAACTGGATTCCGAGTAAGAATGGGCGCCAAAGACACGAGGTACTGCGGCAACAGACCATATTAAGAATAAGGAAACGTGTTTATGAAGCGACTTTGCCCACCACAAGTAAACCAACACACCTTGTTCCCTGACATTTCGAAGCCGACGATTGTGTACTATTGGTGAAGATGTCGTCGACGGATACCGGTGCGTAGTCGTTCTGAGGAGTGATTGGGCAATGCTGACAATTCAGTAAGACCAAAGGATAGTACTCGATGCTGGCCTATCCGGAAGGATACTCGCGGTCGCTTTCCACCCTGACGGAGAGCACCTTTTGGGCGGGGGTAAGGATGGGATTCGACGATGGCGACTTGCAGATGGTCAAGAGGTCGGAAAGTGGCAAACGGAAACGGAAGTGAACGCCATTCGTATGTCAAGGGATCACAAATGGATTGTGTGTGGGACTCGCGAGGGGGCAAGCGTGTGGGATGCAGAGTCGCATAAAAAGGTCATCGACGTCGAGGGCACAAATTACGTGTACACCGTCGACGTTTCAGCTGATTCGACCAGGTTTGCCATGGGGACTGCAAACAAGGGAGCAAGCATTTGGAGTCTCACAAGTGGAGAGAAACTCGTTGGCCCGCTCGAACATGATCACTATGTCACTGGAATCAAATTCTCTCCCAATGGCGAGCACGTTGCTACTACCTGCTACGAAGGCTCCATTCGTGTTTTCGACAGTCGAAACGGTGACGAGCTAATCAATATCAACACCACCATGCCAGCAGTCGCCGCAACCACTCCGCTTGCATGGTCAGGCAATGGCCAGAACATTTTTGCCGCATCCCGGGACAACAGAATCAGGTCTTTCGACGTCTCAACTGGGTCTCAGCTTGTCGAATCCCCCATTTTGCATGACGGCAGCCCCTTCGTCCACTCTATCGCTCTGGCTGCCAACGGAAAATTCGTTGCTGCCATCGCACAGCATTCTGTCGTGTTCCTGGACGCATTAACACTGACTCCGATTGACACTGCCATCGGGGACAGTCAAGAGGTACGGTCGATTGCCACGTCTCCAGACAGCCACTATGTTGCGACTGGACGGGATGACGGGAAAATCATCATTTATGATCTCGGCAAGATTCTCCCGGACTCGTATGGTCCGTTCCATGTAAGTATCTGTGCACTCATAGTCCTGGCATATCAGATGAGCCCCATTTCATCACACACACTCACAAAATACGTCAGGCATCTACTCGCGGGGAGGTACAAGAAGACGACAGCAAACCACCCGACGCTAATTCGGTAAGAGTTTGTCATTCCGTCACCAAAAGAATTGTGCTGACTCTATTGTGTGCGCAAACTAGGAAGAACCTGGGAAATCCAGTCCGTTCGAGTCTGAAGGACACAGCAAAGACGGCGATGGCGGTGTCCTCGACGTACGAGTTTATTCATTTCCCCATTGAAGCGAGTTCTCACGACGACTCATAGGCTGAGGTGCCGTCGAGCACGCCCGGCGCCCAGTTCGACTTTGACGAGGTTGGTGATCACTGCATTGTTTTCTTCTTGCCATGTTGACGCTACTGTAGTCACCATCCCTGGCCTCTTCTACCGATCCCCGAGAGGGTGAGATACCCCCACTGGACACGTCCCATACTGATCATAGTCGTCAGGTGCCCCACCAGTGACCCACCCTCCAGAGACACGTCCAGGGGGGAACATTGATACCGTCGAGTCATCTCGGGGCCGTTCAATATTGAAAAAGTTGCTACAGAGAAAGAGTAAGAAGGACCCCGCTTCACACAAGCCCGATCGACTCTCCAGCAAGTCGCACCAGCCTGCTGATCGTCCATCTCCTTCCCACTTCCCAGCGAGCGAGGATGCCACAAACGAAGGCCCTTCGCGGATGGCTGCAGGTCAACGTCGGAAAGTGAGCGCTCTTCCCTGATAGATGAACGGACATGGTGTCTCCAACGTATTATCTTAGCGAGCGGTTGCAAAACCCGTGATAAAAAAACAGGTTCGTTGTTCCCCGGATCTGTATGCAGGGACTCATCACACGTTACAGCGTAAATCGTCTGCCAAGCCTGCTGTTCACAAGCGCCCGAACGAAGGTGCTTCCCGTAGCGGACAACGTACAGTGGATGCAAGGGAAACGGACCCAGTGCGTCTTTATCTGGCGGTGGTGGACCTCGTCACGATCGCTCACGTCCTATTAGGGGCAACAAGCGACCAATCCATCCCATCCCTCAGCCGGGGGGGTTCATCTAACGGTGCGCGTTACTTTTCTTTAACTTACGTTGTTAGACTTAGAGTGGATCAGCATGAAGAAGAAACAGGCATCTCTACCATTTCGTTCTCATTTCCCACGCGGTTGTTGTGTTTTCGCTCAGGTGCGCATGATGGGACGCATTGATCCGGGTGACGCAAGTAGACACCAAGCTGAATCACGAGTATGTCCACATCAAACATACAGTTCTCCCACAAGCGCGCCCCGCAGTGATCAATGGTTCCCTACACCCACACGTGTCTCTCTTTTGGCATATGGTCCCTGTATTTATTCTTGGTTTACCGACATTTCATTTTTCGTGTTCATCTACGTCATTTAGAGAGCTTGGACTTTAGATTTTTTGTAAGTAACGAGGTATGAAGGATGCGTTTATTTGCGCAACGCTTTGACATGCCAACACAACAACCAAAAGAAGAGTCCTCGTCATGAAACCCGGATGGGGAAGCCGTTTGAATGCAAAGACGTAGGGTTAGGGGGGAAGCTTTTGTCACGGTGTTGCGCTCGTGAAAAACGACCGAGGAGGGGGGCGAGGCACTGAAACGTTGGATTTCAAACTCGAAAGCGTGGTTGATTGCTACCATACATGACTCGGCGTGACAACGTTCGACGCTCGAAACGTACGACGGTTGGAAGAGGGGGGAGAAGGCATCGAATGACGAGAGATCATCCGAGTCCTGACAGGAACAGACAAGCGGTCCCGAGTTGGGGGTTTGGGTGTTGCATGATCAGCGACAATTTGTTTGCGGTGAGTCCGATCTGAACGTTGAGCCGATATGGCTTGCGTTTACGACCGTGTTTGTGATCGAGTGCATCAGGGGAGTGGACAAGACGATTGCGGAAGGGGTGAGGGGTGTTTTTCAGGTGTCCGAGCTTGAGCGTGACTCTGGTTTGAGTGGGTGCACAGACATAGATTCGTCCCCCATTTTACGGGGAACCCTCGTCTGGAATTTGAGCGCGCCATCTTCGACAACGTGCTGGATTGCACGCATATTTCATGCGTGGCATGCCGCGAGTTGGCCAAGTGTGGATTTTATACGCGTCGAAATATGATGAGCGATCGCAGAGTGTGCTCGGAAAAGACGCAAGGTTTCGGTGACACTGACTGCTTGTCCGTTCATCGCAACGAGGCCACCTAACTGGAATCCGAGTAAGAATGAGCGCCAAAGACACGAGGCAATGAGGCAACAAACCATATCAAGAATAAGCAAACGTGTGTGAAGCGAGTTTGCGCGCCAGGAGTAAACCAACACACCTTGTTCCTTGACATTTCGAAACCGACGATTGCGTACGACTGGTGAGGATGTCGACGGATACCGGTGCGTAGCAGTTTTGAGGAGTGATTGAGCAATGCTGACAACTCAGTAAGATCAAAGGATAGTGCTTGACACCGGTCACTCTGGAACGATATTCGCAGTCACCTTCCACCCTGACGGAAAGCACATTTTGGGTGGGGGTGAGCATGGGGTTCGACGATGGCGACTTGCAGATGGTCAAGAGGTCGGAAACTGGCAAGCGGGAACGGAAGTCAACGCCATTCATGTGTCGAAGAATCACAAGTGGATTGTGTGTGGGACCGACGAGGGGACAAGCATGTGGGATGGAGAGACGGATGAAAAGGTCATCGACGTGGAGGGCGGAAACAAGGTGTACACAGTCGATGTCTCCCCTGATTCAACCACGTTTGCCACCGGGACTGGAGGGGGTGACAGTAAAGCGAGCATTTGGAGCATCAAGACAGGGAGGAGACTCGTTGGCCCCCTCAAGCACGTCAATCACGTCACTGGAGTCAAATTTTCGCCGAATGGCGAGCTCATCGCTACTACCTGCTACAACGGCTCCATTCGTGTTTTCAACAGTCGAAACGGTGATGAGCTAATCAATATCGAGACCACCACACCACCACTCGCCGCAACCACACCACTTGCATGGTCAGGCGACGGCCAGAACATTTTTGCCACATCCGAGGACAAGAAAACCAGGTCTTTCGACGTCTCAACTGGGTCTCAGCTTGTCGAATCCCCCATCTTGCATGATGGCAACAGCGACGAAGTCCACTCTATCGCTCTCGCTTCCAACGGAAAGTTCATTGTTACCCTCACACCGCATTCAATCTTGTTCTTGGACCCGTCGACACTGACTCCGATTGATCCTGTCATTAAGGACAGTGAACGGTCACGGTCGATCGCCATATCCCCTGACAATAGCTATGTTGCGACTGGTCGGCGTGACGGGAAAATCATCATTTATGATCTCGGCAAGATTCTCCCGGACTCGTATGGTCCGTTCCATGTAAGTATTTGTGCCCTCATAGTCCTAGCATATCAGATGAGCCCCATTTCATCTCTCACTCACAAAATACATCAGGCATCTACTCGCGAGGAGGTACAAGAAGACGACAGCAAACCACCCGACGCTAATTCGGTAAGAGTTTGTCATTCCGTCACCAAAAGAATTGCGCTGATTCGATTGTGTGCGCAAACCAGGAAGAACCTGGGAAATCCAGTCTGCTCGAGTCCGAAGGACACAGCAAAGACAGCGATGGCGGTGTCCTCGACGTATGAGTTTATTCATTTCCCCATTGAAGCGAATTCTCACGACGACTCATAGGCTGAGGTGCCGTCGAGCACGCCCGGCGCCCAGTTCGACTTTGACGAGGTTGGTGATCACTGCATTGTTTTCTTCTTGCCATGTTGACGCTACTGGAGCCATCATCCCCGGCCTCTACTGATCCCCGAGAGGGTGAGGTACCATCACTGGACCCTCCAGAGACACGTTCAGGGGGAAACGTTGATACTGTCGAGTCGTCTCGGGGTCATTCGATATTTAAAAAGCTGCTACAGAGAAAGAGTAACAAGGGCTCGGCTTCACATAAGCCCGATCGACACTCCAGCAAGTCGCGCCAGCCTACTGATCGTCGATCTCCCTCCCGCTCCCCAGCGAGAGAGGATGCCACGAATGAGGGCCCTTCGCGGATGGCTGCAGGTAGACGTAAGCCAGTGAGTGCTCTTCCTTGATAGACGATCGGACGCGGGTTGTCTAACATGTCATCTTAGCGCACGGTCGCAAGAACCCCCGGATGGCAACAGGTTCGTTGTTCCTCGGATTTGGATGCAGGGACTCATCATACGTTGAAGCGTAAATCGCCCGCCAAGGCTGCTGTTCCCAAGCATCCAAATGAAGATACTTCTCGTAGTGTACAAGGTGCTGCGGATGCAACGGAAGCGGACCCGGTGCGTCTTTTTCTAGAGGTGTGTGCCTCGTCACGATCGCTCACGTCCTATCAGGGGCAACAAGCGACCGATCGATCTCATCCCTCAGCCGGGGGGGTTCATCTAACGGTGCGCGTTACTTTACTTTGGCCTACATTGTCAGACTTAGAGTGGATCAGCATGAAGAAGAAACAGGCATCTCTACCATTTCGTTCTCATTTCCCACGTGGTTGTTGTGTTTTCGTTCAGGTGCGCATGATGGGACGCACTGATCCGGATGACGCAAGTAGACACCAAGCTGAATCACGAGTATGTCCACATTAAACATACTGCTTTCTCACAAGCGCGCTCTGCATCAATCAATGGTTCCCCACACATACGCATCTCTCTCTCTTGGCATATGGACCATGTATTTTTTTTCTTGGTTTACGGACGTTTCATTTTCGTGTTCATCTATCTCCTTTACATTATTTGGAGAGCTTGGACTTAATCGGGATTTTTGTAAGTAACGAGGTATGAAGCCCAGTGAGAAAGCGTAATATGGGTTGCTAAGTGTAGCTATTTGATGATATGTAAGCAATGAGTAACTAAGCCAAACTATTGTCAACATAGGCTTTGTCTGCCACTTCGTCCAGCATAGCTACTCATATCATATACATAGCAGTCATGACCATCGCCTGCAGCAATCCAAGTTATTTTCGTATTGATCTCGTCAGTCCGATCATCCGAGTCTCTGCGTAAACGTCCATGCACATCCATGTCACACCCAACGGTATATTGGTGCGTTTGTTGTCGATATTGCAAAGGTGTTCGGAAGGCCTTGCACACACGGAAAACTTGGCAGCGACATCTTCGCGAGGCGTCGAGTGACGACGAGAAGGAAGCGATACGTCTTGCAGGACATTCGGAACAGTTTCGTGCCTTTGTACTGGGTGCCAGCACTACACGGGGACGGGATCGATCAGAAGAACAAGAAAATGGCTCACCTGGTATAGGTTCAAGACGTCCAGCTGCCGATGACGACAATGAGTCCCATAGGAGGACATCTAGGCGTCTCTCGCCCTCAGCTGAGGTATTTTCACGTCTTGGTATATGTGGTTTTCATTTCTAACGCGTTCTTAGCAAAACCGGGCGCAGCCAGATCCTGTACCTGACCCCGGCAACGGAAATACTTTTGATCCCAATCCAAGTGACAGGGATGACTACAATCATGACACTGATCCCAGGCCCAATAATAATGAGCGCCAAGACCCCAGGAGTGATGAGAATGGTGGCCAGGACAGTGGTCCTGATCGCGATGGGCAAGATCTTGGTGGACGTGCCCCTGATATAGATATCCCGCGTGGAGGCAACACGGCCATCACTGATCTTGACTTGGATGAACTCGCTCGTGTCGCTACCTTTCCTAAACACATCTGTGACCTATCGTTTGTCCAGGCACTCTGAAATGCCTCTCTAGATGATGGCATTGGATTGACAGGCGACGCTCTTCATCGTCTTCGCAATCCCCCTCACGAATCCCTTGAACCAGAACCAGACACCAAGTTCGCCTTGTCGATGTTTTTCGCACTTGAACACTTGTCAGAGGAGAGTATCGGAACTGGACACTAATATGGTCCGATTGAGGTTATGCAGAGACAGCAATGGAAGATGTGACAGAGTGTGTTACGTTAGACTCGGGTAGAGCCGAACGTAGGCTTTCGAAGGTTCGAAGGTCGATGATCAAGGGGAAATAGGCGGACGTAGTTAATGTCCGACTAATCTCAGCGTGCTTCTCAAAAGCTGCACGAAGGCTTGTCTGAAGTGAGTTCGGGAGGTCAAGGTTCGAAGGGGTCAAGGCGTCCGCTCCACATGTGCAGAGGGGAATTCAAGGGAGGTGAAAGCAGAGTAAGATTAGAGAGACGGTATGGTAAGATACTGGTTTATATACGGAGACTAGCCTGGGCGAAGGGGAAGTATGTAAACCAAGAAAGGATAAACGTGTAGACAAATACACCTGTGGAATCCGATGGAGGAAAGAGAAAGGAGTTCTGCAAAACAAAAGGAGACGGGGTGGAAACCGGGCATCCGGGATGGAGGGGAAAGGGTCCAAGCGGGGCTAGAACAACTTGGAAGCCCATGAGACGAAAGAGGCATGTACGGAGATGGTAAGCATAGGAGCGACGAGAGGAGTCACGATGACAAGGAAAAGGGGAAAGAGACAAGAAGAGGAATGAATCATAACATTAGCCCCCCACTAAGCATCGAATCGCCGAAGAGATACACTTCAAAAGTCCCTAGCCATGCCGCTGGGGGAACCGGTGATGTTGCTATAGCCCACGTCGTCAATTTCGTTGTACGAGTTGTTGATGATAGGGGAAGGAGACCTCCTTTGCCGGCGAGGTTGAGTGGTGACACGACGAGTGGTAGTAGGTCGACGAGGGGGACGACCTCGTTGTAGGGAGGTAGGGGAGGAGTCGTCGGTAGAGTGGTTGGAATGATTCGAAGATGTCGAAGTCATGGGTGAGAGAGGAGGGGTCCCAGGTCGTCGGAGGGGACAGCCATACTGTGGATGTCTGGGGGCCCATCTGAGGCAGATGGTACATTGGTAGTACAGGCAGGAGGCCCTGCGATGTCCGAGTCGGTGACACTGGAGGCAAGCCTCGTGATATCTAGGATGGGAAGGGGGAAGGGGGGTCCTTCCGTCATGACCTGTCCACATTGCTTCTACTCTTTGTAGGATGATTTCCTCCTCAGTATTAAGAGGGGAGGAAGAGGCAGAGGGGGTGGAGTTAGACGCGGGAGAGGTAGAGTTTACGGATGGGATGGAGGCGGTGGTGGTGTCAGACGGCCAGGGGGAAGGACGACGGAAGTCCGATATGTGATGTTCGGACCGAGAGGTGGAGGGTACTGTGGGGACGCTAGGGTGGTGACAATTAATGGCGGCAAGGTAGCGATCAACATCTTCGAGGAATTCAAGCATTCCTAGTTGGTAGAAGGCGATGAAGTGGGCAGCTTCAAGGTCTCTTCGGATATGTTCGACGACGTGGGTGGTGAGGGCGGCTTCGGCATTAGAGGAGAAGTTCTGGGTGACGGTTCGGAGTCGGCATACTTGGTGGTAGGATCGATAGAGGGCATAAAGAGGGGAGCCAATGTCGAGATGGCTCTCGATGGGAAGGGAAAGTCTAGGATCTAAAAGATAGCTATTCAAAGTAGAAATATCCTGTGCGGTGGGGAAGTCGTCACGCAGTCGTTGGGCGTAAAGGGGAACGTTGATGGCGGGTATGGTGACGGTGGAGGAAGCAACGGAGACAGGGGCGAAGATGGTGGACACTCCATACATGGTGGAGGTGGTGGCGTTAGTCGTCTCCCATCCGGGAGTGGCCTGGCGAGACGAGGGTTCGGAGTAGTCATTTACGACTGGGCGTACGTCGAGGTATGAGGCGGACAGGGTGGTAGGGTCAATGGTGGTGGGAAGGGAGGACACGGAGGAGAGGGAGACGGAGGGTGAGGTCGGCGGGGGAGAGAATCATTCAATTGCCATGGTGGTAGAATCGAGAGATGGGGAGGTTACTTTCGGGGGCGAAGACTTCTTTTGTAGTCTTCGAGGACGTCGGGGGCGTTCTTGAATTCCTTTTCGGGAATCCAGGAATCCTCTTCGACGGAATATCCTTTCCATCGTACCAGGTAGGAGCGGCGAGACAGAGGGCCGTGATGGCGCAAGATTTTTTCTATTTCATATTCTTCTTTCCCAGCGATGAGATCGGGGGGAGGAGTGGGGAAGTTCTTTCCGTGAATTTGATTTTCTCTATAAGGAGACAAAAGGGAGGCATGGAAGACGGGGTGTATTTTCCAGGAAGAGGGGAGGCGTAGTTGATAGGTGATCGGGGAGAGGACTTTTGTGACGGTAAAGGGGCCTTCCCGTTTAGGGGCAAACTTGGGGTTCGGGAGTAGTTGTTTTAGGTTCCGGGCTTCGAGCCACACTTTATCCCCTTTGGTAAATGGGGTAAAGTTCCTTTTTGATCGGGCGGCCATCACTTGTCTGGCGAGTTTGTGGGAAGCTAGGGCTTCATTTCGGGCAGCAGATAGGTTTTTGATCCGTGATTTGACAGCGGGGAGAGGGGATTCCGGGAGGACAGTGGGGAGAGCGCGGGGTTTGTATCCCATCATTAGGAAGAAGGGGGATTGGTTGGTGACGGAGTGGGGTCGATGGTTGTGGGCAAACTCGGCGTGAGAGACGTTTTGGGCCCAGGAGGAGGGATCGTTTCCGCAAAAGATGCGGAGGTAGGTCTCGATTTCCTGGTTAACGCGTTTGGTTTCTCCGTCGGATTGGGGGTGGTAGGCGGTGGAGAGGGAGAGGTCGTAATTGAGTATTTTTCCCATCTCTCGTGCGAAGGAGGAGGCGAACTGTGGTCCGCGGTCAGAGATCACCTTGTCGTAGAGTCCGAAACGGAGGAAGACTTTGTGGAAAAAGAGTGCTGCGACTCCTTCTGTGGTGATCGTTTTCTTGGTGGGGCAAAGTATTACCCCCTTCGTAAGCCCGTGGTCGACCACGACCAACAAAGAGTCAAAGCCGTCGGAAGGGGGGAGGTCAGTGATGAGGTCGCACGAGATCTGTTGGAAGGGGCGGGAGGCGGAGGAGCAAATGGGTATGAGTGGAGGGACGGTGGGGTGTGTGTTGCTCTTGTTCTGCTGGCAGACGGTGCAGCCAGTGACGTAATGACGGACGTAGGTAGCCAGGCTGGGCCACCAGTACTCGGAAGCGACGAGTTGTCGGGTTTTCAGTAGGCCGGGGTGTCCAGCGGTGGGGTGGTCATGGCAGCGTTTCAGGATGTCATGGCGGAGAGTGCCAGTTGGGGGAACGTAGACGCGTCCTTGATAGGTCAAGACGCCGTTGGTACACTGCCAGTCAGAGAGTCGTCGTTGGAAGGAGGAGGGGACGTCATCCTTCATGGATTGGAGGAATTGGGTGACAAGAGGATCACCTGCGGAGGCAGAGGAGATTTTGTTATGGAGGGCGGCGTCGATGACGCGGGTGAATAGGGTTCGGGGAAGAAGGGTGACTCCTTCGTTATCAAGGTCTGAGGGAGGCAAGAGGTCGGCGTGGCGGGAGAGGGCATCAGGGGCGGAGAGGAGGGATCCGGGGACATGGATCATTTTCAGGTCGAAGTCGGAGAGGTCAAGAAGCCATCTGGCCTGCCGACGGTTGAGGTTCTGGGGTTGTCGGAAGTAGGTGAGGTTTTTATGATCAGTGAAGACCTGAACGGGGAAAGGGGATCCCTGGAGGTACTGGCGCCAGGATTTCAGAGCGCGAATTACAGCAAGGAGTTCGCGGTCGTAGATGTCATAGTTCCTTTCTGCGGGGGAGAAGGATTGGGAGAGGTAGGAGCAGGGGAGCCAGTTGCCGTTAGAGTTGG
>JBBPQV010001153.1:0-12073 GCA_038092675.1 Boletus rufocinnamomeus | reverse complement strand
CAGGACTATTCATATGTGGACAATGCACTCGAAGTTTCACTTTCAAGCTCAGGTGGGTCATTCGATGTGTTATCGCTACCGCGAGACGCCTGTCCATCGCTCATACATCATTCTGACCCTATCGTGATATCAGGGTAACACCGCTTGGGGAGAGGAGTGCATAAAAACGCTGTTAGAGGAAACTGTGAGGATTGGGTTCCTCATCACAAAAATTGCAAAATTATAACAACCGAATTTGTTGGAGAGGTAGCCTGCAAGGGGTGAAGCTGGGAATGTACTACATAGGAAATAGAAGTCGTTACGTTGAGTTCCTTGCACTCCGATGGACAGTGGAAAACAGACAACGACTACATATGATCGTTGGGATAATTGCGGCAATAAATACCCACCTTTGTAGAGTTGAGCCCCCATACCTGCTGTGTGTGAAGGGGTATGGGGACGCCTACAACCAGGAATGTAATTCTGTGATGGAATTCCCATTCGTAAGCAGCATATACTTGCTGGACTGAAGACGGAAGAGGTACTGGGAGGGGGAGAAGACCAGACTTACGAGCAGAAGAACGCGACCAAGAATACGAGTGAGCGGGGAGAGGTCATGAGACGCCAGAAAACTAGGAAGACGGATGCATCCCCTATTTTTCTATGATGCTGATTAGTGTCAATAAGAGGGCTGCTGTCTAGCGTAAAAGGGCTCGGAATTTTGGACTGTTCAGCGGAGGTTGACGCTCCGGGATTCAGGGATGGTATAGGTGTTTGGCTTTGAGGTTCTCCCGGCATGTGAGCGACCTTTTTAGTCAAGTCATTTACTTCACTCTCGTGGGATCGATCCTGATTTTGACGCGGCAGACCCTCCACGACAAGTGGTCGTCCCACCAAATCCAGTGCGGTGAAGATCATCCCGAAGACAAACGGGTCACGGTAGCCACAGCGCGAGTAGAGCGCGCCGCCGACAGGGGTGAGTCGTGGACGAGAGATAAACGCAAGGAAATGCACCCTAGAGGCACGCTTGCCATGACGATGCCCATCTGGGCTAGGGACGGGATAAAATGGGTAGTCAACACCAATCGTCTCGAACTCTGTGGGACAGATAGATGATACTTACATCCGATATCTTTCTCTGGTGTTGTGTCACATCTGTAAACCCAGATCTGTCGGTGTCCACGCTCCCAGAACTCCACCGTCGTCACATGGAACTCATATCAGTGCCAAACCGGCTGTCAACACTACTGATGAGCTGATAGCCTCGAAAAGTCTCCTGATATACATCACTGCGAACGAGCGCGCCTCCATGAGGATTAGCTGCGAAATGAGGAGAAAGAAGAGCCCTCCATTCATTGTGGAACGACGAGAGCGAAGGTACTCGGAAGGGATTGCTATTGGGGGGTCGCCGAACGGAGAGTTTAGGCCAGGGATGTGTTAACGTGGGCTTTGAATGAAAAGAGGTTACCTAGGACAAGGGCACCTGATTGCAAGGGACGGTAGATATATGACGAGACCCCACCACGCGGTGGAGAGCCACTGCAACCAAGGAACAGACTACGTACGTATATGAACAGCAACCACCCATTCAACCCGGACACATCGCCGTATCCGAGATACTCGAGTCTAAAGGAAACAGACAACACGAGGCTCTAGTTGAGTATGTCGACGAAGCGTCCTATAAGTGATTTTCCGTGCGTTGCTGTCAATACACTTCGGTATGGGAGAGGAAAAAACGATAGATTTACCTAATGCCACAACTGATCACACTGGCAACAGGCAGCAGGAACAAAAATTGCAAGCGGAGTGAGTTTCATTGATAGCACCAGCTCAAGCAAGAAAGTGTATCTCACCAGACGTGATAAACGGTACCGAGGCACGTTGTCGGGAGGGGAACTGCCAACGAAGGAAATCGAGGAGGCCTGACTTCATCATAGGGTGGTTCCATTAGCTGTTGGCTTACAGCGTTCCAAGCTATTTCCGGGTTGGAGATGCCTCAGAAGCCTGAAGGAAGAAAAGGAAGAGTCACTACTGCGTCCTGGACGCTGAGTCTTGAAGCTTCAAGTTAGAGCCTCAGAGGGTCAGGAAGTAAAGTATCCGTAAAGGTGGGAATGGTGCTTCGCATCCACCTCTGTTGCATCCCGTACCAGTCGCCAGTGGATCGTCATTGGTACGTCTTACTCCAAATGGATGGTTTGTATGTTGCTGTTAGTACCTTTTCGCACTGTATTGTCAAACATGCGTGCACATGTATAGTACGTATCCTGGCTTCCCTTCCTCTATTTATTGAGAAATAAATGTGATGACTTTGGCAATATATTGGCTCTGGTCGAACGGGTTGCCAGACATGGGAATGATTCGTCGAACTGGCACTCGGGAGATCAAATCTTCCAAACAAATACCGAGGCGATGCGTAATTAACCCTTACTAACCCCATTGATCATGGGCCATCACTTGAACTTGCTCCATCAATCGGACGATGGTAGCGGCTAATCATGGTATCTCCCTCATTCAGTGCGTAAAGCCCTGTGCTGGTTCAAACATTCAAATCCGGAGCTGTAAGATATGTCAGTATCCGAACCAACCCCAGTGGATGGGGCAAGGCATTGTCCAGCCGAGCGGGTATACCCCGCCTTTCCCCCAGAGCTCGAGCGGGAGATATTCTTGCGGACAGCTCAAACCTACCGAGGTGTTTCTACCCGTTTGATGCTCGTTGCATCCCGTGTCAAGACCTGGTGAGTTGACTTATCGATATGTCGATCAGGGTTTTGCTGTGTCTCACGCCATGTCCGGCATCCAGGATCGAGCCTTTTGTGTACAAGACAGTCCTCCTGCGTGGGGCAGGACATGCAGTCGGATTTCTTGGCGCACTCACAAGCTATCGCTCACCCGAGTTCGCTAGGACACACGTCAAGGCGCTCTGCATTCGCCCATCTATCCCACTCACCCTGTCTATCCGACTTCTGACTGCGTGTTCCGGATTAGAGAGCCTCGCTCTCTGGATCCTTCCGCAGAGTGATACCACCAACCTCATCAACGTAATCACGTCCCTCCCGCTCACCTTCCTCTCCGTCAACCTCAGGTCAATCGTTCCCCCAGGCCACTCGAAATCCGTTTTACAAAACCATCCTGCCTTTGTTAACCTGACCCATCTCGATATCGTAAACCATTGGGTGCTTTGGACGTCTTCGCTCGGGATCGAGCACCTGCCCCTTCTGACGCACGTAGCCTTTCGATTTTGGTCGCGTGGGAGTGTCCATACTGCGCTTTCGACGATCCTTCAACAGAGCCCCAAACTTCGAGTGCTCGTCCTTCTCGCGGATTCTGCGGTGGTGCCCGGGGCGAGGGAATACCTAGAGAAGCAGGGCATTCAAGATATCCGCGTCGTTGTGCTGAAGCATGCCAAAGACGCTGACGAATGGGAGTTGATGGAGAGGGACTCTGTGAGTATGTGGCAGCGTGCAGAGTGTATCGTGAGATGGAGACGACTCAATCGAGGTTGGTGCATGATCTGTGCATGGGTCGGAGCTAAATGATTTTGTTACAGCTGGGCCATTTGATTTTCCTCCCGAGTTCTCGTGCGGGTCTACAGGAAACCCTTCTCAACGAACCCTGTGACGCTGATACTTGTAGATGGTACCATCCACTGCCTAACATGCAACTCTGCCCATCCCAATTCAGATCTATTACATCCGTGCATGCAAGTTTTGAAGGCTGGCGAGAGTTTGCAGGATTACTGAAAGAACGACCGCAGCTGTGGGAGTGACGCCGTCAACATGTACAGCAATCTACAGCAATGGAGTAATCATCTAGCGAGTCCTGGGATGCATTCGCACCGCCTTTGCGGTGATCAATCAGTACGACCGGAGCAAATCAGAGGACGATCGGGACTCTGTTTACTCTGCAATATGTACCTGTGCCCCAGCATGACTTGAGACTGCGCCTTCGTGTCTCTTCCATGCCACAGGAGCTGCGCAATTGTGCCCGATGCAGCTTGCAAGTACCACCAGCTGGGATTGGATGACATAGCACATGTCCGCGTTCCTGGTTCAAATGGACGCCAAGGCCGCCCGGGACCAATCACTGTCGAGTCATTTCAAATCCGGCAGCCAACTCATCTTGACCCCATTCCACTCTGACTCACACACACGCGGTTCCGTAGCATTCCTAGCCCTATGCTGTCCTCCACACCGACCTGGACGTTGACAGGCCTCCGTAACGGGAAGGTTATTGCCTCCGAGGAATCTCGCATGTTCCATCAGACTGGTCAGACCCAAAAGCGCTTACCGATGACAATGACTCGAGCGAGGCGCAGCATGACTGTGCATGCACGACAACCCGGAGTCATTCGCGGGAGTCCCTCACCGATCTGGCACGCTGTATTTCTGCGTGAGGATATAAACGAGACGGTCAGCAGAGGCCCTTCATCGCAAAGGCACTCTTCGAGATTTGTTCAGACGACCACTCCTCTGCACACCGCCTATTAACACAGCACTCGTCGTAACCAGCAAATTATCTACTTCTTCTCCTGCTTCCCATTTTACTATGCAGTCTCATCCACAGAAGGACTATATGGCAGCCTTTGGCGAATTGCAGTCCCAATACGGCTTGGGAGGTCTCCCTACACCACCGCTTCCCAAGACAGACACTAATACGCGCAAGTGGTACAAATGGGCGGGGTCTCGCTCGTCGTCCACAGCATCTCTGATACAATCTACGACGCGCTCCGACACGACACCTCCGTCACGACGCGCCGTGCCCACTCAGGAGACTTTGACCGAGTCTGAGTTGCGGCTCGGTAAGCTGATGGCAGAGTACGGATATGGGGCCGCCTCACAAACCCTTTCCAATCATAAATGATGTGATGGTCTCTCATCACATGCAATGTGCGTGGGGTTCCCTATGGACTGCGTTGTCGTGATACTGAAGGTTTATGATCTAGATGCCGATACCCATTTTATGCCCACTCTGGTGGCGCCTTGAGGTTGCGGGCCTCATGGTTCATGGTGAAGAAGTAATTTATGCTGCAGCGGGAGATGATGAACATGGGGACACACTCAATTGAATGGCATTCCGGATGACAGCATTCCAAACTAGATCTCATGCACGATACAAAAATAATACCTTAGCTTACGCTTTGCTCTCTTTTACCTCAGCTCATTCTATCGGAACGTCAGAGGTTTATATTATCTAACTCCAATGGTACCTGATCCCCCTGATCCCCTGATCGACCCACCACCCTCCCCGCCCACGCCAACGACCTCGCCCACCCATTCAACACTCACAATTTTTTTTGGGGATACCGTCCCATGTTTGGACGCTCGCGACGGCGTTTTGGGGGCTTCGGAGAACCCAAAGACGGGCGATCCCGTCATAGGTGCTTGTCAGGACTTGGGGTGCGCTCGGGTTCGAGGGCGAGGACAAGTTTTCGTTGGCGTTGGCGTTGGCGTTTAGGGAAAAGGTCGGTGCGACGATGCGAGAAACCAAACAGGATAGTGTAGCGGATTGAATGAACGTTCTGGCTGTACGAGCGAGAGAGGACGAATGGGGGTCAAAGACGGTCCGGTCGGTAGAGGACGTAAGGGCTGAGCCCGTTAGGTGTAACCACTAGATCGAGCATCGGCCATTCAGGGAGGGCCTAGACGACAAAGATGAAAATAAACAGAAAGTAAAATAAAGCAGGATGGGAACCGGTGTGACATCGGTTTTCCACGTACTACTTGATGAAACAGAAAGGATGAAAAGACGTACAATCGTGTCCATACCTGACTTGACGTCCCACGCCTGCACCGTCGAGTCAAACGCACAACTATATGCCCGCCCATTCAATCCGGGAGTAAAGTCCACCTTGGATACCCGTGGCGTGCGGGCCTTGAGTTCGGTCGTTGGGGGTTTGCGCTTTGCGCGTCCCTGGTCAGCCTCGCCGGCAATCTTGCGCCGTTTTTTGTGGTCGAAAGAGGAAGCTAGGTCGGATTGGGTGCGACTTCGTCATGCGCGGGGATGGTGGTGTCACAGCAATCGATGAGGTGGTCCCAGGATGTGGTGAGGAGGTAGGAATCGGCGTGATCGGAGAGGAGAGGGGTGGGGTGGAAGTAGTGTAAGGTGGGGTTTGGGGAGGACGGGAATGTACAGGTACGAGCGAGAGGCGGTGGAGAGAGGCGATCAAATCGTGCGAGGCGCTCGCGATGAGCACAGACTCATTGGTTGACACTACCGTCAGGGACGGGAAGCCACCCTGGCAGAGAGGTGAGCGGTGATGAGTGTCCGCTGGGCTGGAACATTCCAGACCTACTGTCATGCATAACCAAAAAGACGGATCAGTGACCCATCGCTAAGGCAGTCTGAACTTCGAAGGCGTGTGGAAGAAAGTGCATTTGAGTGCGATGGGGATACACGGAGAAGAAGCGTGGAACTATAAATAGCCTTTTGGATGCTGTCGTCATTTGTCTGCACCGTTACCTGGTTACCCCGTTCATTCGTTCAAACGTTCACCACAAAAGTATAGTCTTAAGTCAGTTTGTCACACAATACCCCTCTTCTAAGATTGCGACTAGACTAAATGAAGCACTCCATGAGAACAGCCCAATCATCCCGTCATTTGAACTACCGAGCCTTTGCCAGTGTCCAAGTTCGTCGCACCTGCCAAAGCCAACGAGCGTCACAGGTGTCTTTATGCGAAAACTTACTCAAGTTCCTTCCGAACGGAGGATTCACTGGGAGTCCTATGCCCTCTTCTTTCTTCGGAACATTATACAGAACGGCGATAAGAAGCTCAACGCTGTTCCGAAGGTCCAACAAGGTCAGGTATTCTCGGGTTTGGGGCGGAGAGAGGTAATTAATTCTGAGGTAAACGGGAACGCCTCGCCGATGAGTGCGATTAAGTGAGCGCAGCCGCAGTCCTCCCACTAGGGGGACACCCTGAAAAGCGGGCTGGCTTTCCACGAAACGGGCCCTGTGTCTGTAAATCTCATCCAAAGTTGATGGAACGAGGATCCGTGTCTTGTTTTATTTACCCCTGTCCACCTTCCAACTCTGAACGATCCGAAGAGGTGTATTGCGGCCAAAATTAATGGAGTCTCCAAACGGAGTGGGCCTTTCTCGTTAACAACTTGTCCGTGGGACAGGTGTGTAACGTTATCGCTTGACGACTCTAACACCCAGGCCGTTTAAAATTGGAGCACAGACATGGCGGCAATAATAAATGAACGAAGACTGCGGCAACCTCTAAGTGGAGTGAAGAAAATGGTGCAATTCGGCTTGCTACACATTAAAAGGCCCATGGAGGGCACAAGCTCGATCTACTAATCCTCTACAACTCAGCTGGACTTGATCCTCGAGGGTCGCCACCATGCAACCTACATCTTATCGTGTTCTGGTGCCGGCCATGGTCTGCTTGTCTGTGGTCTCAGTTCTCGCTACACCCAGCTCACGGAGAGGATCCTCGAGCGAACCCAATGTCCTCGGTCCCGTAACAGAGTTGAGCGTCGTCAACGAGGTCATTGCTCCTGACGGTTTCCCTCGATCGTGAGTGATGTTTACTGTACTCAGAGAACTAAATCGACGTCCCTCAGAACTGTACTTGCAGGAGGAACGTTTCCAGGGCCGCTGATTACTGCCCAGAAAGTAAAGGTTTTTCCGTCAATCGGTGGGTATTTGGCCTTGACTTTTCCTGTTTTGAAGGGTGATGACTTCAAAATCAACGTGGTGAACCTGCTCAATGATACGTCAATGGACACTAACACGAGCGTGGTCAGTCTGACCAAACGTTTTCCGTACGCTTGGATACTGAATTGATGGCAGCACTGGCATGGCATATTCCAGAGAAGGTCGAACTGGGCTGATGGCACTTCGGGTGTCACTCAGTGTCCCATAAAACCGAACAAAAGCTTTTTGCATCAGTTTAATGCATTGGACCAGACCGGTACATACTGGTACCATTCCCATGATTCAACTCAATACTGCGATGGACTCAGAGGACCGCTGGTTATATATGACCCAGAAGACCCACATAAAGACTTGTATGATGTAGATGATGGTGCGTGCGTCAGTTTAAGCTGTCGGCCAATGTGTTCTTAAATCGATTAGCAAATACTGTGATCACCCTTTCGGACTGGTGTGTGATTCGATGCTTTCTTGCGATGGGTGCTCAGTTGCTCAATTTTCATTATGCAGGTATCATGAACCCTCCTCGACATTGACGGTTCCGTTTAATCCAGATTCGACGCTCATCAACGGACTTGGCCGGTATGGGGGTGGACCGCTATCACCGCTCGCTGTCATCAATGTCGAGCAAGGGAAACGTTATCGCTTCCGTATCGTGGGGGCATCATGTGACCCATGGTTCAATTTCACGATCGATGGGCACCCAATGACGGTCATTGAAACGGACGGTACCGAGACGGAGCCCTTGGTTGTTGACTCGTTAGCCGTATTTGCCGCTCAACGCTATTCCGTCGTGGTAACTGCCAACCAGACTGTGGGAAACTACTGGATTCGTGCGCTATCTAACCATGCGAACCAGACATTTGACGGTGGGCAAAGTTCGGCCATCTTGAGGTATGCGGGTGCACCAGAAGAAGACCCCACGACAGAGCATGGGCCATACGTGCTCCCATACGAGGAGAGTAACGCCCACCCGTTGATCTCTCCCGGCGCACCTGGTGTCCCAGAACCAGGCCAGGCAGACGTGAACATCAATTTGATTCCCCAGTTGACCGGCTCAGGTCTTTACACGATCAATAACGTCTCGTATTCCGATCCGCCACTGCCTGTGCTATTACAAATTCTAAGCGGCGCTCGACAGCCATCCGAGCTACTCCCAAACGGCAGTGTCTATGTACTCCCCCAGGGAAAAGTCGTTGAAATTAGCATGCCTGCGACAGACCTTTCCCCGGGCGGTGCAGTTGGCGGACCGGTAAGCCTTGGTCTCGACTTCTTGGCATGTCATTCACAAGGATTGGTTGACAGCACGCACTTCATCTCCACGGCGTATGTACTTCTTGCCCCTTTGCGCACACGAGACCAAGTTGATGGTCTTCTGTAGCACACATTTGATGTCATCAGAGCTCCTGGAAGCAGCACCTACAACTTTGTGAACCCTGTCAGAAGGGACGTCATATCTACAGGGTCGCAAGCGAACAACGACAATGTCACGTTGCGCTTCACAACGAACAACCCTGGACCATGGATCCTCCACTGGTAAGTCGATTTCACACTCCCAGACCTGCAGATAAGTTCACGGAGGACTTGGTGCTATGTAGTCACATCGAGTTTCATCTCCACCTGTGCGTATTCGTGGCTCTGGGGCTGGTTTGTTGCTGACTCTGCCTTGGTCAGTGGATTTGCCGTCGTGATGGCAGAGGCGCCTGCTGAGGCGGCTGCGCAACAAAGTCAGGTCACCCCCGGTAGCTTCTTGTATTCATTTCTCTCGTACTGTCTTTCTGACCCTCGGATGTAGGCTACTGGGATCAACTATGTGATTGAGGTTGGGCTTATTCCAATCAGTGGACCGGGCAGTGGTTAGGCCTGCAGCGTCGTCGGGAAAAAAATTGTTCCAGCAGTCCTCTTGGCTAACCGTTTTACTATGTTTATAATTACTCGTATCAGGACACTCAATGGACTTGTGCTATCTGCTTGCCGTTTACAAGCTTGTTTTCCTAATTGATACCGTGCAAGGAGCCTTCGTACAGACGCTGCTCGGCAAGGGGTGGATTGCCCGTTCTGGAAATGCTAATGACCACGCGTTGCTGCCTCGGCATACCACCTGCAGCTTCCGAAGAAAAAGCGAGCGAAGCGTGAATTTCATGAATCGGAATGTGAAGAAGCGTCACGTATATGCGTCGAACTCTCAGATCTCAAGATTAGTCGGTAGGTCTCCGTTGAGTGGCGATTTCCATGCTATGACGATCACACCCTCTTTTGGGTGGTAAAGAACTCATCCACGCCGCATCCGACAACCAATTAGGGGTTCAACTTTAACCATTCAAAGTCGACAACACCATATCAATCAGTCAAATCCCCATGGAAAATCTGCCTTCAATGCCCAATCTAACGATGGATGTGAACATTGTTTCTCGAGGGCTTTCTCGCTTTCAGAAAGTTTCAGTCATTGCTGACGGTACAACGTGACTCGAAAAACTGCAGGGCACACAAGACCTTCAAGCACAAATGGGTGCGCAACTCGATGCGTTTTGGCAAGCACGAAGAGCATCGGAGCCGAGTGTGTCACAAATTCGGCACATGCTTTGTTCCGAGAATCTCTGACAATCTCATACATAGACTAGAATTGCAGCCGATGAAATTTCACAATGTCACGGTGTCGGCCGGAATGTTCGATCCACTCAAAGGCCCCCATGGGCCCATTCCACACGATGCACGTGGTAAATCACGCGGGGCCATAGGCAAGTGCTTCCGTGTGTCCTACTTAAAGGATGTGACTGATGCTTGATGAACTTGACTCGTCATTAAATTGTAAAGTACACCAATGCATTGCGCTATCAGGATATCCCGGACTTGCCCCGCTGCCATTCGATTTAACTGTTGAGCAGCAGAGGGGGCAGATTGTGTGGTTTTTGGGTGTAGCGCTATGGATGTACCACCGTGCAGTCACCTGGATTCACAGAGGCGGGTGGAGGCTCCGGCAGATGCTACCGGTTAATGCCACCCGTATACAGCTAGCGAAGCACCAAACGGGCATCTCGCATCTCGCATCTATGATCTGCAATTCTACTGACAAGTGATCGATGATCATCCAAGCTCATCATCGGCCCCACCATCATCCACGACCTCCCACCCTTCCTCCTCTGCGATCCGCTCCGGTCGTCTCCGCGTCGGAGACCGCACGCCTGACGTAGACCCACGGTCATCCCCTGCTCCTGCCCCTGCCATAGTGTCCCGCACCATGCCAGTCCCCGCCACCACCATAGCGGCACGCCGCTTACCCCGCGCTGGACTCGCCGTCGTCGCTTGAAGGACCTGCGCGAAATCAAGTGGAAACGTAGAGGGCGTCGGAGGTGGTAAACTCGGCGTCGTTTCATGTGAACGACTGATGTGGATCCGAAACAGTAATAAAAAATATCATTCAACAGCGAAGAGTGATGGAGGGGTCGACGCACCGTCCCAACTCGCCGCTACAACACACAGCCCATAGATTTACCAGCGCATCGCCCGCTTGTGAGAGGGGTATCTCGACACTCTGGGTATGAGCAAGGTAACAAACGTTGTACAGCAACATCGCAAATGCTGTCGTAAATGATGCTTTGGGCTCTGTTGGTGGTGCGAGGGTCGTCGAGGACGCTATTGTCGATATTGCTGGTGGCATAGACGGCGGGAGAGGGGTCTGTGGGGAGGAAGGTGACGAGGAGGACGAGGAAGAGGCTGTGAGGTGTAACGGGTGTTTCATCGTCCATCTGGATAACCGATTCACGTAAAAACCACATATATACCTCGCATGCGAGATGAAAAGGAAAAGAGAACAACATACTTGGCCCAGCTACCAGACTCCCCGCCTTTACCAGCCCCGATCCACGGTTGCCCGACCCCCAACCTTTTTCCGCTCCATTCTGTCTCGAAAGGGAGTTTGACACCCAAATAAAATGTGAGTAATCCAAGGAAATGGATGGTGTGTGTGATGACGGCGTTGATGTGGTCTGGGGGATAGCCTGTACCAGCGTGAGGACGATGGATGGAGTACATCAAGCAGGACATGGAAAAACACACGTACGTCGAATATCCCCCGGAACGGGCAAAATCAAATCGCCAATAGTCCATTCCCCCTTCGTCCCCGCCTTGCCCCCAATCGGGGGTCGTCCGCCCACCTCGACGACATGAAAAACTTCGACGAGCTCTTGGACGAGCCCCGAGCGCGCGCGTGCGAGTACCGCCGAGAGCGCGTGCAACTCTTGCGTCTCTTTGGCGGTCAAAGCGTCTAATGGCGGTACGGGTACGAGACGTGCGGCCGAGAGGGTCCGTCGACGCGCTGCGAGGGATTCGCGCAGCTGGCGTAACCGCTCACGTTCTGACATTGCAAAAAAAAAAAGGGGGGGGGGGACGGATCATACGTGAAGACGTGCATGAATACGACGCGTCGAAACGA
>JBBPQV010001152.1:0-12074 GCA_038092675.1 Boletus rufocinnamomeus | reverse complement strand
GGCGACCGCATCGCCACTGCATGCTACGGTGGCTCCAGCATCCGTGTTTTTGACAGTCACAATGGCGACGAACTGGTCGCTATCAAGACAACCACACCCAAATGGATCCCGGCCAGCCCGCTTGCATGGTCAGGTAACGGTCAGCAACTTTTTGCGACATCCAGTGACCACGAAATTAGGTCTTTCGGTGCCTCTACCGGGCTTGCCGAATCGCCGATTCTCAGTGGCAGCGATGTTTACTCCATAGCGCTAGCCGCCAATGGCAAATTCTTTGCTACCTTCACAGACCATTCTGTCTCATTCCTGGACACGTCAACTATGACTCGCATTGGCCCTGTGATCGAGGACAGCAAAGAGATACGGTCAATTACCATCTCCTCGAATAGTAGCTATCTTGCTACTGGACACTATCAAGGGAAAGTTACTGTCCATTATCTCGGCAAGATTCTTCCCGACTCGTATGGCCCTTTCCATGTAAGTATCTGTGCCTTCATAGCCCTGACATGGGAGATGAGCTGTCCGTGATTCCATCACCGGGAGGGTCGCACTGACTCTGTTGTATACGTACAATAGGAAGCACCTGCAAAATCGAACCAACTCGAGTCCGACAGCAACAGTGAAGATATCCTCCAGGTATCTGTTCGTTCGGTTTCCCGTCGATGCAAGTTCTCACGATGGCATAGGTAGACGTGCCATCGAGCACACTCGCTCCTCCGTTCAACTTTGACGAAGTTGGTGACCACTTCATTTTTTTTCTTACTTCCGTTGACCTTGCTGGAGCCACCGTCCCGGGCCTCATCTGCCTACCGCCGGGAGGGTGCGATACCGCCGCTGGCCCCATCCCATGCCTCTCCAGAGGCACGTCCGGAGCAAAACTTTGATGCTTCCGAGTCACCTCAGGGCTGCTTAAGTTGGCTACAGAGAAAGAGTTACAAGCAGTCGGCTTCGCACAAGCCCGGTACACTTTCCAGCAAGTCGGGCCGGCCTGCTGATCATCGATCTGCTTCCCATCCACCAGCAAGAGTGGATACCGCAAATGAGGGACCTTCGACGGTTGCAACTGAACGTAAGCCAGTGAGTGCTCTCCCTTGATTGATGATCAGATGCGGTGTCTAATATATCATCTTAGCGAACCGTCGTAAAGCCACAGGTTCGCCGTTCCCTGGAGTTGCATAAAGGGACTCATCACACGTTACGGCATAAGTTGTTCCCCAAGGCTGCTGTTCCCAAGCGTGCGAACGAAGGTGCTTCCCGTAGCGGACAGCGTACTGTGAATATATGGGAAGCGGATCCGGTGTGTCTTTTTCTGATGCATGGTGAACCTCGTCGGGTCGCTAACGTCCTAATAGACGCAACAAGTGAACGATCCGTCTCAGCCCTCGGCCGTGGGTGTCCATCTATCGGTGCGCGTTACTTGACTTCAGCCTACATTGTTAGACTTAAAGTCGATCAGCATCGACCAGACACAGGTGACACTACGCTTTCGTTTACGTTTCCTGCGTGGTTGTTGTGTATTCGCTCAGGTACACATGATGAGACGTATTGATTCAGTGCAACAGATGTAGATACCACGTTGAATCACGAGTATGCGCACGTTGACTTTACATTCCTCGTCTGTATAAAGAAAAAAAAGATGACGGATATGTAGATGCAGCTTGTTGAGTGGCATGGTGTTCTGCTCACTCGCAGATGGGAGGAAGAGAGCGTGAACACTGCGGGGATAGTGAACGGTTGGTCCCTCTCAACGTCTTGTTCCTTGCGCTTCATGTTCAAGTTCTTGACCAAGTTGTGATGTCACGAGATAGGCGTCAGCACTGGTGGGCCACCAACCAGAGCAATACAGAACTGTACCCGGGACCGGAACGCACGCGAGTCCCGTCGATACTATGTGTTATTGTCCGTTTCCGACCAGATTTCGGGACGGCTATCAACCTCAACCTCATCATCCTTCCCGGACTCGGAACCATCGAGCTGACGGCTTGGCATCGGTGCAGCAGCAGCGCCTTGTTCGACTGTGGGCGGTGGTTCCTGAGTGGATGGAGAGCGGGATGAAGGGATGAGTGAATTCACACGACTGCGAGCTTGTGCCCCCTGAATGCTGCAACAAATATCCTCTAAGAAGAATCCAACACAACACTATCGCCTCCTGAGCCTGGGCGAGGCGGGGCGACTCGAGGAGTGAATTTGACAAGGATTAAGGGGACTTTTCTGCCACAAAGCGGAAGAGTCTGCACGAACGTGGCGAAAAGACCTGAGATTGAACAACGATGAGTCGTCGACAGAAGAACTGGTCGATGGTACGGATCACATGGTCGAAGAGCGTTGAGGCGAGTTGGATGTTGCGCGTTCTCTGGCCAAGAAAGAAACTTTTTGTGTGATTGACCTGGCAGCGGGGAGCGAATGGGATTCGCTATAGGCGTCAGGGAAATATGGCCCACTGGGCGTATCAGGATGAACATGATTGGATCATTAATTAGGGAGTGAACGAACTGATAGGGGGTTCATTGTAGATGCCGACTTCCGAGGAGGAAGGCTGTGAGCAGAATCGAATGTTACACTTGATATGTACGGAGGAGATGGCGCATGATTAGGTATGTGACAACCAATGAATATCTCGAAGTAGAGACCATTTGTACCCCAGGGAGGCGGCACATGTGAGACGAAATAGGAGATAAACATGATGGACAGCGAGTCCATGAAGCGTTTCGAGCTCTTCAGAATACACTTAACGAAGCGTAGCCTGAGGAGGAAAAGGTTTGATCAGATGCTTGGCCACTACCATGGTTAGCAAGTGACGAACATTGTGGCGACTCGCTTTGCGAGTAGGATGGTACAGTATCATCACCATTGGCTGCCTTGGGAATGGTCACCGAAACGCCTCCTCTCTTACCAGAGTATCATCGTCAGTGACGTCCATAAAATCTCTTCACATCTCAGACCGATGCTGCCCGCATACATAAGCATGTTCAGTTCGGTTCCAGAAGCCCAAGCCTTGATCCACTGTCTTTGTGCGTCTTTGAACCTGTTCACTAAGTTCAATCGAGAGCGCGAGCTCGCCGGTCGTGTTGGCCATTTCTGCGACTTGCAGGACGTAGAATTGAATCCTGTGGTGCGAACAAGAGATCACATGAAATATTCGTATCCGGCCAGCTCGTCAGGTCGCCAATGTCACGAGGGATGAAAACATACTGGCTACATAGCGCGTAAGTGTCCACCAGCTCGAACGAGCCTTGGACGTTGGTCAAAGTACTGCGCCGGGTTCATGAACAGGGTTGTTGATCTTACTTGGATGGCAGTAGAACACTTTAGACAACGTCGTGCGCTCGATTAACACTGACGCGCAAATCACGTTTGTAGGATCCGCTTCCGACTCCTCAGGATAGCACTCGAGAACCATCTCTGTAGATTCTATCGCATTCGCGAGGATGTCTGTGAGACAGCCTGGTAGTGGTGAACCAGGGAACTTTGTGACCGAGCATCTGAAGGCATTTCTAGTGTCAACGAGGCAGTGTGAGCGCAACCATTCGAACCCCGCAAGGACACGTAGTAGGAAGCCGACCTCCTAAGAAACACCGAGTGCTCCAAAAAAGGCTTAACGAAGTTTCAAAAGGGAAGCTCGAGGCCGCACTAAAAGCCGACAAGTCCATATCAGAGACACCACTGCGGCAGGACTGGCTTAATAATGATGGCAAACCTCAATGATGAGGTGATTGAAGCATCAGGGGTGCATCTGATTATGAAAGTGCTTTCGAGATTTGCTCACAAGTTGGAACTCAACGATGTTGTGCTCATTAATCGGGCCAGGAACATGAGTCATCGAGGACCGTTTTGCTTATAAATGGTCTTTTGAATCTTCCCATGTTATCATAGAGAACATTCGACATCAGTTGTTCAAACGGCATCGATGCGGATTGTACACACGACGAGCACCGGTCGTAACGAGGTCACCCAACTGGGAGTCTGGGACCCGAGTCAGAATGAGGACCAAAGACACGAGGCACTTGTGTGAACTGACCATATTAAGAACGAGGAAACGTATTTATGAAGTGGCTTTGCAATGCGTCCCACGACAAACCGAAACTTACCTTGACACTTCGACGCCGGCGATTGTGTACCATCAGTGAGGATGTCGTCGACGAATACTGGTGTGTAGCAGCTCTTGGAGTGATCTTATAATGCTGATGATCCAGTAAGACCAAACGATAGTACTTAACAGCGGTCGCTCTGGCTATGTATATGCGGTCGCGTTCCATCCCGATGGAAAGCATCTTTTGGGTGGGAATAAGAATAAGGTTCGACGATGGCGAGTTGAAGACGGCCAAGAGGTAGGAGAGCAAACGGGAATGGATGTGTATGCCATGTGTGTGTCGAGGGATCACGAGTGGATAGTGTGTGGCACGGAGAAGGGAGCAAGCGTGTGGGATGGAGAGATGCGCGAAAAAGTCGTCGACGTGGAGGGCACAAACTGGGTGTACGCAGTCGATGTTTCCCCCGATTCCACCAGGTTTACCACCGGGACTGGAGAAAAGAAAGCGAGCATTTGGAACATCACGACTGGACAGAGACTCGTTGGCCCAATCGAACATGACAATTCCGTCACCGGAATCAAATTCTCCCCAGATGGCGACCGCGTTGCTACTGCATGCTATGGTGGCTCCAGCATCCGCATTTTCGACAGTCGCAACGGCAACGAGCTCATCAACATCAAGACTACCATACCTGCGTGGAGCCCGGCCAGTCCCCTTGCATGGTCAGGTGACGGTCAACAAATTTTTGCCACATCCCGCGACGACAAAATCAGGTCTTTCGGTGTCTCTACTGGTGCCCAGCTTGCGGAATCGGCGCCGATTCTGGATAGCGGCGACGTCCACTCTATCACTCTAGCTGCCGACGACAAATTCATCGTTACCATCGCACAGTATTCAATCTCGTTCCTGGACACCCTGACACTGACTCAGATTGGCCCTGTCATTGAGGACAGTGAAGACTTGCGATCGATTGCTATCTCCCTGAATAATAGCTATCTTGCGACTGGACGGGGTCAGGGGAAAATCGTCATCCATGATCTCAGCAAGATCCTTCCCGACCTGTATGGCCCTTTCCATGTAAGTATCTGTGCCTTCATAGCCCTGGAATGGGAGATAAGGCATCCATCTGTGATTCCGTCACCAGAAGAGTTGCGCTGACTCCATTGTGTATGTACAACAGGAAGGACGTGCGACATCCAGCCCATTCAAGTCCAACAGCAACAGTGAAGATATCCTCCAGGTATCTGTTCGTTCGTTTTCCCGTCGATGCAAGTTCTCACGATGGCATAGGTAGACGTGCCATCGAGCACGCCCGCTCCTTTGTTCAACTTTGACGACGTAGGTGACCACTTCATTTTTTTCTTACTTCCGTGTTGACCCCGCTGGAGCCATCATCCAGGACCCCCTCTGCCGAACGCAGGCAGGATGGGATGCCGCCACCACGCCCATCCCATGCTTTATCGGGGTCATCAGATGCCTTGCCAGCGACCTCCCCTCTGGAGGCACGTCCGGGGGGAAATTTTGATACTGTCGAATCGTCTCGGGTTCATTCAATGTTTAGAAAGTTGCTACGGAGGAAGAATAACAAGGACTTGGCTTCACATAAGCCCGATCAACTCTCCAGGAAGTCGCGTCAGCCTACTGACCGTCGATCTTCTTCCCACTCCTCAGCAAGAGTGGATGATACAGACAAGCGTCCTTCGAGGATGGCTGCAGGTCAACGCAAGCTAGTGAGTGCCCTTCTTTGATAGACGACTGGATACGGGACATCTAACATATCATCTTAGCGCACGGTCGCAAAAACCCCCGGAAGGCCAAAGGTCCGTTGTTCCTCGGATTTGTATGCAGGGACTCATCATATGCTACAGAAAAAGTCGTCTTCCAAGCCTGATGGCCAAAAGCGCCCGAACGAAGGTGCTTCCCACAGCGGACAACGTGCTGCGCGTGCAAGGGAAGCGAACCAAGTGCGTCTTTTCTGGTGATGGTGGACCTCGTCACGATCGCTCACATCCTATTAGACGCAACAAGCGAATGATCGTCCCTCAGCCAGGGGGGTCCATCTAACGGTGCGCGACACTTTGCGTCAGCCTACATTTTTGGACTTACAGTCAATCAGCATCGAACAGACACAGGCAACGCTACCCTTTCTATCACGTTTCCTGGATGGTTGTGTTTCGGCCCACGCACACGTAATGGGACGCGCTGATTCAATGCACATACATGTAGATACTACTCTGAATCATGACTATGTAGACATCGACCATGCTGTTCTTGGAGTGGGTGTCATTCCGCAGCATCAGAACGAGTCCTGATAAGCCTCGGGCTAGCTCGCTGGGTTATTCACCCAACGGTCACGGGGCACGTCTACATACATGCGGAGGTTGGGGTTAGAGGAGTGTCCGACTAATCAGAGCTGTTGCAAACCTAAAGAAGCTCGACTTCGACGGGGGTGTATGTTAGGCTGTCGCATTCCTCCTGCTCTCATATTTTTCTTGTTCATTACGGATCCGCGCACTACTTACTAATGCGAGAGCGTTCAAGATCCGAGCTGATTGCCCCTTATGAACGCGAATCTGCTAGTAGATCACCGGGACATCATCCATATCCATGAGCCCCTCCCTCCCATCCTCATCGCAGGCACGCGAACTTGCACTAGACTGCGTGCACTCTCAAACGACGCAATTATCAAGTCATTCGTCTGCCCGTTCCTCCTCAATAACGCATCCAAATAAATATACCTGTCAACCTTGCGTTCCTTGTTCGTATAAAAAAGAAATGACGGATGTGTGAGATCATGAAACCCGAGCCAAGTTGAAAGCGAGAGAGTGGGAGGAAAACAAAAGCAAAAAGAAAGGACACGAGTGATCGAGCCAAACGAACGAGACGGTGTCTCGAAACGATGTTGCCAGGGTCATGGTGCAAGCTATATAAAAAAAGAAGAGAACATCAGAAAAACAAGAAAGGGAGAAGAAAAACCAAGCGAGACAAGTCGATGAGAATATAAAAAAAGCGGTGTAAAATAATGCTGCGAGAGATTAGGGAAATTAGGATTATTAAAACGACTGACCGTGGTAAGCGTCGTTGCGGCAACGATATACGCATTACGGGTGCGATGTCGTGCACAGCAATCAAGACGCAGGGAGCAAGGAAATACGAGGTGTGATCTGCAAAGCTAAAGATGAGACATTACCGACCGTTTTTCAAACCTGAAGGTGGTGTGGCCCGACTGGACGTCGCGAGTTGGCCTAATGCAGATAGTACACCCGTCGTGAACCAGGTCCTGCAGCCGAGATATAACGAGCACTCGCGAGTCCCAGGGAAAGACTACCCGTGGCAACGAGGAAAAGTTTCGCCAGCGTTGACTCCTTGCCTGATCATCGCAACGGGGTCGCCTAACTGGGGTCTGAATAAGAATAAGCGCCAAGGACACGAGTCATTGAGTGAACAGACCATATTGAGAATAAACAAACGTGTTTATGGAGCAACTTTGTAGTGGTGGGCCACCAGCCGGGGACGCGGTGTGTTATTGTCCGTTTCCGACCAGGTTTCGGGACAGGTTCGCCCTCACTATCAGTCTTTTCGTCATCCTCGGACTCAGCATCATCCAAAGTGCGTCCGGAGAGGAATAATCGAGCCGACGGCTTGGTATCGGTGCCCGAAACGAAGAAACGGTCGATGCATGTTTCCTGTCATTGCCATCTGCGGGGTGTCCGCAGCGGATCGGGGACGGAATGAAGGAACGAGCGAATGCGCACGGCTGCGACCTTGTGTTTCCCTGAATGCTGCAACAGATATCCCTTGGGAAGAATCAGGTGCGACGTTACCGCCGCTTGGCTGTGGGCCGGGCGGGGTGACAAGTGAATGCAGCGATGAGTAGGGGACTTTCTGGGGAAACGGCGGGTGAGTCTGCACGAAGGTGACGAAAGGACTTGAGATTGAACGACGATGAATCCTCGACGGAGGGATTGGTCGAGGGTAGGGATGACGTGATGAGGGAACGCTGGGCGAGTGGAGCGTTCTCTAGGCCAAGGGAACAAGCCGGTAGACCTTTGGGTGCTTGACCAGTAGGGGGCGAGTGAGATTCGCTACAGACGTCATAGGAAGAGAGTATATTGGGGGTATCAGGATGAACATGACTAGATGATTCATTAGAAAGGGAATGAACGGATTGGAGTGATAAGTTGTAGACGCCAAAGAGGGCAACCCGCGAGAAGGAAGGACGTGATCACACTTGATATGTACGGAAGTGACTCCGCATAGGTAAGGTTATTCGACAACCGATGAGTATCTGGGAGAGAAGGTAGAAGAGACAGTTTGTACACCCAGCACGGTGGCAAACACGAGACGAAGCACGAGGCAAACTTGACGGAAACCGAGTCAGGAACTTTTCTGTGCACATTTTGACGAAGCGCAGGAAGACAAGTTGGATCAGATGCTTAGCCACTACAAAATTTAGCAGGTGACGAATATCGCAGCGACAATCGAGGTAACTCACTTTGCGAGTAGGATGGTGCGGTACTATCAGTTGGCTGCCGCAGAAATGGTCAGCGGAACACCCCTTCCATCATGATCGGTCCACAAAATCATCCTCGCATCTCAGACCGTGCCGCCCGCGTACATAATGGTCGTGAGTGACACATACGCACGTCTGAGGCGTCTACCCGCCAGATGACTATAACAGCGAGCGCGAGCTATCTCAGAAACACCTAAACGTATGCATGTGAATCTGGCGTGGTTCGGGTTGGTTTGACAACCTGACATACATTCATCTCCGATATTGCGGAGAACATGCTTCTGGAGTATGAATGCTCCGTGTTCGGGAGCGTCCTGGAATGTACACGTGTTTTGTGTGCGGTACGTCGCGAGTTGGTCTAATGTAGATTGCATGCTCATCTAAAACCGGCTCCTACAGCCAGGATGTCACGAGCACTCGTTGCAACGAGGTCACCTACATGGGATCCGAGTAAGAATAAGCGCCAAGGACACAAGGCACTGCACGAACAAACCATATTGAGAATAAGGAAACGTGTTTATGGAACAACTTTGCGCACCACGAGTTAACCGAAACACCTTGTTCCTTGACATTTCACCAACGATTGTGTACTATTGGTGAGGATGCCGTCGACGAATATTGGTGCGTAGCAAGGTCCGAGCAGTGATCGAGCAGTGCTGACAATTCAATAAGACCAAATGACAGTACTTGACGCCAGTCGCGCCGGATGGATATTCGCAGTCGCTTTCCACCCCGATGGAAAACACGTGTTAGGCGGGGGTCAAGATGGGACTTTGCGAGTGTGGCGGCTTGCAGATGGTCAAGAGGTCGGAAAGCAAACAGGAATGGGTGTATATGCCATTTCCGTGTCAAGGGATCACAAGTGGATAGCTTGTGGGACCAGCAAGGGGGCAAGCGTGTGGGACGGAGAGTTGCGCGAAAAAGTCATCGACATTGAGGGGGGAAACGCAGTGTACGGAATCGACGTCTCCCCTGATTCGACCAGGTTCGCCACCGCAACCGGAGAACAGAAAGCGAGCATCTGGAGCATAACGACAGGGAAGAGACTCGTTGGCCCGCTCGAACATGACGGTACTGTCACTGGAATCAAATTTTCGGTGAATGGCGAGTACATCGCTACTACCTGCCTCAGCGACTCGATTCGCATTTTCCACAGTCACAACGGCGACGAGCTCATCAACATCAAGACTGCCGTACCTCAATGGGGCCCGGCTACTCCGCTTGCATGGTCAAGCGACGGTCAGCAAATATTTACCACATTCAAGGACAACAAAATCAGGGCTTTCGACGTCTCCACTGGGTCCCAGCTCATTGAATCGGCGCCGATTCTCAATGACGGCGACGTCTACTCCATAGCTCTAGCCGCCAACGGAAGATTTATTGCTACCTTCACTGACCATTCCATCTCGTTCCTGGATGCATCGATACTCGCTCGGATCGAGCCTGTCATCGAGGACAGTCAAGAGTTACGGTCGATTGCAATCTCTCCGGACTGTAACTATCTTGCGACTGGACGACGTGGTGGGAAAATCATCATTCACGATCTTGGCAAGATTCTCCCGGACTCATATGGCCCTTTCCATGTAAGTATTTGTGCCTTTATAGTCCTGGCACGACTCGGATAAGACCTATCCCGTCCTTCCGCCCCCATGTTGACAAATTATGTTAGGCATCTACTCGCGAGGAAGGACAACAAGACGAGCAGGCTGTGACCTCGGGTGACCACGACGACGAACCACCCGACTCTAATCCGGTAGGAGTCTCCCGTTCCGTGACTAAAAGGGTTGAACTGACTCTATTGTGTGCGCAACCAGGAAGAACCTGGGAAAGCGAGTCCACTCGAGGGTGAGGGACGTGGCGAAGACGGAAATGATATCCTCGAGGTATCTGTTCCTTCGTTTCCCCCGCAAAGTAAGTTTGCTCACAATGACATAGGTTGAAGTGCCGTCGAGCGCGCCTATTCCCCAGTTCGACTTTGACATGGTTGGTGATCACTCCTTTTTTTTTCTTCCTGCCATGTTGACGCTGCTGGAGCCACCGTCCCCGACCTCCTCTGCGGATCCCCGAGAAGGTAAGATACCATCGTTGGACCATCCCACGCTTTGTCACAGTCCTCAGATGCCCTACCAGTGACCTTTCCTCCAGAGGCACGTCCGGGGGGGACGTTTCATACCGCCGAGTCACCTCAGGGTCGTTCGATATTCAAAAGGTTGCTACAAAGAAAGAGTAACAGGGACTCGGCTTCACATAAGCCCGATCGACTTTCCAAGAAGTCGCGCCAACCTGTCGATTGTCAATCTCGTTTACAGTCACCAGCGAGAGTGGATGACACACACAAGGGACCTTCACGGATGGCTGCAGCTCAACGTAAGCCGGTGAGTGGTCTTCCTTGATAGACGATTGGATGCGGGTTGTCTAATACATCATCTTAGCGAACGGTCGCAAAAACCCCCGGCAAGCCAAAGGTCCGTTGTTCCTCGGATTTGGTTTGTATGCAGAGACTCATCACACGTTACAGAATAAATCACCTCCCAAGGCTGTTGTGCCCAAGAATCCGAACGAAGATGCTTCCCATAGCAGACAAGATCCTGCGGATGCAAGGGAAGCGGACCCAGTACGTCTCTTTGTGGCGATCGTGGACCCCGTCACGCCCGCTCACGTCCTATTTAGGTGCGACGAATGAACGATCCATCTCATCCCTCGGCCACGAGGGTTCATCTGACGGTGAGCTTTACTTTCCTGTCACCTATATTGTTCGACTTATTGTGGATCAGCATGAGCAAGGATCTGGCAATGCTTTCATTTCAATCAGGTTTCCTGCGTGGTTGTTATGTATTCGCTCGGGTACACACGATGGGACGCATCGATTCAATGCAATACATGTAGATGTTATGATGAATCACGAGCATGTGCACATCGACTACAGAATTCTTGGAGTCCGTGTCACCTCGCAACATCAGTATGAGTCAAGATATTCGCTCAACCCTCCTTGATGATGTCTGTACACCCACGGAGCAAACCTGATTCGACGAGGGTGTATGTTACAACGCTGTCGTGTTTCTCCTGCATCGGTGTTTTTCTTCTTCGTTGCGGTCCCCAGTACTCTTCGTGCGGGAGCGATCAAGACCTGAGGTAACTGCCCCTTGTGAACGCAGATTTGCTAGCAGATCATATGTCTAGTCTAGCTACTCAATCTGGGGATACCAGCCATATCGATGAGCTCCTTCCTCCCATCTTCACCGTAGGCATGCGAACTTGCACTACGCTGCGTAAATTCTCAAATGACGCAACTATCGAGTCATTCGTCTGTCCGTTCCTCTTCAAGAACGCATCCAAATAAATATGTCTGTCGGCCTTGCATCCCTCGTTCGCATAAAAGGGAAATGATACATGTGTGAAATCACGAAACCCGATCCAAGTCGAGAGCGAAAGAGTCGAAGGAAACAAAAGCAAAAAAAGGGACGTGCATAAGCGGGCCAAACTTATGTGAGAGGGTGTCCCAAAACGATGCTAGAAATGCGCCAGGTTCATGA
>JBBPQV010001151.1:0-12085 GCA_038092675.1 Boletus rufocinnamomeus | reverse complement strand
CTGAATCTGTCTTCCTCGATACCGGGAGCAGCGAAGGTACTATCCATAACAACGTGAACGTTGCTGCTGGTGCCAGTGCCAACTTGGGCATTAGCTCCAACTGGATTGGTGCCGTCAACGTCGGTGAGCCATCGGTCTTTTTCGCTGACCGTTGGAATTCTGCTCACGTTCGTAGGTACTGGATGTAACAGCGCAGGCTCTTGCACCACCGGTGGTCCCACCTGGGATGGTGCGACCCCATTCAGCAGGGCCGAATTCAACTTTGTAAGTTTCCAGCTCAATCAGCTCATTTCAATTGTTGAACACCTTTCTTCCTCATTTAGGGGGCTATACCCGGTTCAGTAACGTACGACATCTCTCTCATCTATGGCTACAACGTTGGGATGAAGATCTCCTCGGCCGACACTGCCTGTGACGCGTTCGCTTGCACTCTCCCTTCTGGATGCGTCAGTACACTTTACCTCGAAGGTTTTGTTCACATGCTGACATGTTCTTAGCCCGTCCCTGGCCCGAGCGGTTCGTGCTACTCTGGTTGTTGCTCTTCCGCTGCCGCGTGCATTGGTGGTGCTCTCCCTGCGAGCGGCGGAGGCTGCGTGAACAATGCTGGCCCCGGTCCTCACAGTGCCTTCTACTACGGCGCCTGCCTCAACGCATACGCGTTCCCCGACAACGACGGTGCCGGTAAGTCATGTCACTCTCCGTCTCAGACTGCATAAATATAGGTATTCACGCACGTTTCTCCTTGCCACCTACAGACGGATACAAGCCTGCGGACATTGTCGACTACACTTGCTCCAACACCGACATCACGCTGACGCTCTGCCCTGGTGTCACGTCCAAATATCAGTGAGACGCCTCCATTTCGGTATGGTGGATACCATTTCCGTTAGCTTTCTTGTCATCTGCGAGGAAATTATGGCTCCTTATTACTGTACTTCCTCTGCCGATTGTATAGACTCATAAATAGATCCCATGTCATTTTTGTCTGTCCGAGAATCTTTGTTCCCCCCAGCCGCAAGTGAGAATCCGTTTGACTTGAATATACTGCGACTCCCGAGTCGGTCGCCCTGCATGAGTGAGCCGCATATACATACACTGGCATATTGGTTCTTGTCCGTTAGCAACGTCATACCGTCTTGGACATGTGGCCGTCAAATTGCTGCCATCGAACTTGAAAGCTTCGGTCCCATCGAACACAGCGATGCCATCGAATCTCGATGTAGCGTATACGTCGACGATGTGATCGGTTACCGTATCGGAATGGATCGATTCGCATCCAGATCTGGAATGGGAACGTAATGGGAACGTAGTCTCGGTACTTGCGGTTTTCGACCCCATCCCCCGGGTCCGCCGTACTGCTTGTTTCGTTTTTCTTTGTTATTTTTTTCTTCGACGGAATCGCGGCCAGCACGAGAGCAGCGGGTGAACTAGTCACTGATACGAAGGTTGAACGTTGACCTGTTGGCTTTTCCATGATCTTTGATACAAACATCTGAAGGTCTGAAATTCACTGACCTGCAGAGGAGTCCTCGAAACACGGGTGCGAGTAACGGGCGACAGAAGCACGAACCATGCAAAAACCCCTCACATAAAGAGGACACGTACCAAAGTGGGTGGGCGGCTCACAAGCTCGGTCGCGTCAGGAATCTAAGCATCGAGAACTTCAAATATATTGTCTAGCACAGAATGTCGCTAGAACATTACACGTACACAGCGATAACCAACCGAATCCTCTAAATACAACACATGTCATCTCTTCGAGAAGCCTGTCAGATCACAACGAACTGAGCCCAGGCCGGATACGGAACATTATGCCAGAGGAATATCCATGATCCATCTCGTAAGCATGTCCTGCGAGAACACACAAGTTAGTAAGAACGTTCTCAAGAGGATGACCCCGCGCAGACAACTTACCAAAGCAGCATCCGGCTGATCGAACGGCACCATGTGGCTGCAATACAAGAAGAAGGTATTAACATGTGTTCCGCCAAAGACGCAACAGAAGAACTGACCCAGCTTCGTGGACCGTGACGAAGGTGATGTTACCCGCACCCGCACCACCGCCGTTTGCACTGCGCACGGTACCTGCAACTGCGCCGGACAACGTTATCCATTGCTCTGTTGACGCAGCCGCAAACTCGTCGAGGAAATCAGTCTCGAGAACTTCGAGCCAACGTTCGTTACCCTACAAGGGAGTCAACAACTACCCAATCCCTTCACGTCGAGGACTTACGATGTAGTTGCACATCATATCTGCAACGTCAAACGTCAGATCACCATTTACTGCTTAGAACACCACAGACGAAATGGGAACAACCCACTCACCAGCGTTCCCAGCATAGACCAACAACCTCACACCGTCGTTGATCAATGGGGGCAACAAAGCGGGAGTGTTGTGCATCGAATCTCCCTGAAGCATAAATGCCTGGTTGATAGCCATGTTGCAAGATTCAAACTTGCGTTGAGGGTTCACGCCTAGCGCAGCTTTGACATCGGGTTGATTCAGGTAGGTTTCAACCCAGCCCATTTCCCGATAGCAGAGGGGGCCATCCGTCTCAGGGTCACAGGGACGGCGTGCGTCGTAAGGGTTCAAGCCGGATTCTAAAGAGGAGAAAACAAGGTTCAAGGCGACAAACACGAAATCCGACGTTGGACCCACGTTGGATAGGACCATACAGCTGGCTGTTGCAGTACAAAGCTGCAGGAACGCAGACCAAGCGAGAGCTATAGTCATAGCAAGCTTTTGCGAGTCTCTGGCATGTCGGTACCTTGGTCTTGAGCGCCTGGCACTGTGGTCCTTCAGGATCATCGTAGATAGGGTATGGTCCCTCGCAGAGATAGTCAGGTATCGAAGCCATCTGGATATAGTTGTCGGTCATCCCGTTACCAAGCATGACAGATGCGAGGTTGATTCTAATGAGTGAGTTATCGGCACCGGACGACGTCGCCAAAGGGACCTTCTTGTTCTCTTCGTAAATCACGCTTGCGATGTTCGGCGCATACGTGCCACCATAACTCTCAGCTGCGAGATGGAAGGGAAGGGACGCGTATTCGGGGAAACGGGTGAGGAATAGTTCCAGGAACGCATACACGTCCTTGCCCGCGACTGGGCTGGTGTTGACAGTACTCCCGTCCTCGACGTAGGAGTATCCCACATCCACGGGCTGGTCGAGGAATATAATGTTGGCATTCGTGTTCCAGCTGTGGGGATTCGGAGTCGTGCTGGCACCATTGTCGGCGATGCGGCATGGGCCAAGCTCGAAGAGCAGACCTGTGGTGGAGCTGCAACCAGGACCACCGTTAAGCCACATGACGAGAGGGGCATCCTCTGGAGAGTTTCGGGCCTCAAAGAACCTGGGAAATCAGGAAGCGACCGCGTCAGACGGACTGCAGAAGGTGGGGTAGGACGAAACGGACCAAAAGAAGAGGTGTTTGTCGTCGGTAATATCGAGGTATCCAGAGTACTGCTTGACGGACGGATCGCAGAGCGTAGGCTCGGTAAGCCTTAGCTGATAGTCGAAAAAGTGTGAGTGCTGGATGAGCTCGTCTATGGGGTAGATGTCCCGTCAGCCCCCTCACCGCGTTTACTGCCTAGAGACTCACACGTCAAGCCGTGCTCCTGCACAAAAGTCTTTCCATCCATCCACTTGTGGATTTTCGCACCAGCCTTGTTCAACGCGGACTGGAGTGGATTGGGCAGCCCACTGACCGCGTCACGGACTGGAGACAAGGCATCGCCAAGAACGACCTGTGCGTCAGGGATAAAAGACGCAAGGACGGTGGACAGGAAGACGAGAGGCAGCATACTGAGTTCCCTCATCGTCGTGGTGGTGGTAACTGGACAAGCTGTGTACTCTGGAAGCTGTCGTCAGCTCAGCTGGGAACATTCCCCGCCGTGTTCGTTTTCGGCAACAATAGCCCCTCTCTTCAATGATTCATCCATGTCTACCCGTATTTACATTGATTTGCTTTCTACCCCGTGAATGGCATCTTCAAGCAGCGCCAACGCGATGCTTGCGGATCCCCATGATGACTGAAATCCCATTCCAGAATGACTACATGTAGACGTGTGGTCAGCACCCACCCCACACCCGTAGATTCGACTTGAACTAAGATCGAAAACTCACCCATAGTTATAGACAACCGGAGTCTTCCTTCCTTCTCCCTGTTCGAGAGAGCCAACCTCGAGCCTGATTCCTCCCTTTCTCGCAGGACGCAGCCCGCACCCTTCGTCAACGATGAGCGCTTCGAGGTCTTCAACCGTCGGTTCACGGCTCGCACGGACAGAGGGAGGTGCAAGGTCGGGACAGAGCGCAAGCACATGGGTGAGGATGTAGGTTCGATCCGTGGCGCGCGGTACTGGGTACCTAGTATCAATGATAATCGATGAGGGAAACATGAATTTGGGACTCTCGCAAGGGGAACGCTTGCCAGTCATTGGGCACTTTGATCCCACCAACGAGCACCTATTCGATATGGTGTTAAGCATTTCCTCGCTCTACGAAACATGGAAGAAAAGAAAGACACACGTTTCCTGTACACAGTGGCATCATGTAAACATAGAATCCATCCGCCCCAGAGAGCGTTCTTCCATACTTGATCCATGGCGCGCGTAGAAGGATGGTTTGTCCACGAATGGGATAAACATCCTTATCTTCGATACCTCCAAGAAAGCGGGCGCCAATCCCAGGGCATGCGATGATCGCTGCTGGATTCGTTGTGCTGTCCAACACCTACGGATGCATCATTTCAACGTCTGAGTGAGCTGACCCAAAGAATTCACGGGATAGGTGCTCAATGAGTATTACCTGGGAAATATGCTGCAGGTTCACTCGCTTCGTAGAGCCTCCACCGGATAGAAAGCGGGCAAGGAGCCAGTTCAGGTATGCGGGTGTATTAAGAGTAAAGGTGGTGAATGTATACCCAGCTGTGGAGCTTGGGATGAGGTCATGTTCTGATACCGTACGGTACTGTGCGATGTCGTTTGTTGAGCGACGCGGCGTGGGTCGTGAAAAGCAGCTCCAAAGCAAAATGGAAAGCTCACGTTGGGCATGTAATCCAGCCACGGAGAAGGATCGATGCCATCCGCTCGGAATTCAGTGTGCGTGTGTCTGAGGAACAGTCCTGCGACCGCTCCCTTTCCATCGGGCTCTGAGTCCTGCCACATTGCTTGGAATGTTTCCTTGTCCAGTGCTGCATGACCATAGAGAGCATTTCGATAGGAAGAACCACAGTGTCGATAAGTGCGGATGTTTCGACAAGGAATACCAAAGACAAGACGATAACATACCTTTCTGTCCCGCATCTCCGAATGCCTGACTGACATGGTGCGCACCCTATAGAGGAGGGTTGATTAACACGACGCGATCGCTCTCGATCAGCCGGAAGACGCTCACAGCCCAATGGCTTGTATATCGGATTGTCCGCGGGTCGGTGGGAAATGTCTCGGCAACGATGGTTACGTTGTATCTGCCTGTCTCTTGGACACGGATAGCAGTGGACAGGCCGACCACACCTGTTCCGAACGTGCAGGTGCCAGTGAGCAGCGATGAAAGCAGGACGATACGGTACTCTCCACGAGTCAAGGTCGTTATGGGGCATCGCTCCAGCCTACAACGGCCCCAGGAACTAGGTGCAAATGCAAGAACAGATGCGAAGTGTGGTGGTGAGCGTACCTGCACCGATGACTATTATTTCCTTGCGGTCGTTTGACATAGTCCCAGACTTGTTAGTAGATTTAGCCAACAACTTCAAGTCGAGCTGATGCCGCTGGGATGGCGGTACCTAATTTATTCACACCCCCTGACCCCCGGCCTCATGATCAGCTCGGAAAAGCATATTTGAAGACACTGCATAACTATATTTAGCTAGTCTGGTGACCAGACTAACTTAGGTCTATGTGACTGGGACCACGGAAACTCCAGCACGACCAGCTCAATCTTCACAATGGATATTGGAGACATCGCCACAACACCAAACTCGATGCAAACTCTCTAGTTGAATAGACAACTTGTCTAGTACCCCGACAAAGTGGAGTGGCACAAGTCGATCGAGGCGTCAGTGAGGTGAGTGATCGATAATGTTGGCATGTCAGTGATGTTATTGACAGATTGTACATTCAACCAATTTTGGCATATGTAGGATTCGTCCTGTCCTATCCATTCTCTGTCTATCGGTCGTTCCTGTTCACTTCACCCAGGATATCACTTTCGGTGCTACGTTTGCAGAGCCTCGTTCAGCTGTGAACGGCTTCCTTCATTGCCCTTTCCAAAAGGTCGACGGCAACGTTCGCTGACCCCCACGATGAAATATACCCGTACCCGGCGTGTCTACTCACGAATGGTGTCACATGAGCTCTGTTATCATCGCTATTCATTGTTTTGTCGCAGACGTACCCGTAATTAAACACGACGGGCACTTTCTTCCCTTGTTTATTAGGAGATTCTACCCACTCAACCTCGAGCCGAATGCCACCTTCGCGTGCTGGGCGGAGTCCACACCCGATGTCTATTACGAGGGGACGAAGGTCGTCCACCGTCGGGCTCGGGGTGTTTGGCGGCGCGGGTTCCGGCACCAATGCAAAGGCACGGGAGAGAATATCCGTCGTCGTATCCGGGCAAGGGGTGGCTGACCTAAGGGGCTTGATGAGCATATTACAACACGTTTCGCAGCATGGATGCTGACCAGTCATTAGGTGTCTTCGTACCTCCGATAAGGACCTCGTCTCAAGTCAGTGATCCATTTCTCCGACAGTGATAGGTAGACCTACATCTCCCCCTTTCCTCGACATCACATACGTGTACGTCCCATCCTGTTCTTCAAAGGACCTACCGAAACGAACCCACGGCGCGCGTAGGAGGACGGTTTGACCACGGAGAGCGTAAATGCGATTGTCTTCAACGCCGCCAAGAGATCGTGATCCGAGTCCCGTGCATACAAATAAGGCGTCAGTCTTCCGTGGCATAGTGCTTGTGTTGCGACTTGCGCCAACGTGAGCATGAACGAATGGGGTAATGCCCGCCTCGAGCACCTGGTCTATGTGCTGAAGGGATGCGCGGACGACAGTCCCGTTACTTGCAAAGAAGCGTGAAAAGAGGTACGAGAGGTACAGGGGTGGGGTTATCGTGACGGTGTAAAACGTGTAGCCAAGTGTAGCACCAGGGATCAGCTCATCTGAGGAGAGGTATCTGAACTATGTGTGTACGTTGAATTTTGAACATCATGGAGCGGTGGGAATCAAAAGAAGCAACTGTACCTCCGGCATATGTTCGAGCCATTTGACGTGTGCCCCATCAGTCGCTTCGTACTCCGTCTGTTGGTGTCGGTGGAAACAATGCGAGGCTGGGTGATCTGGTGCGGAATGGGCCCACATGGTATCAAACGTTTCTTTGTCTATCTCTGTAATCGTGGTGGAGGTGAACGTCAGACGAGCGCTTCGGTCGACATCAGCGCGGAGACCATACTCTGCCATTGTTCGTCGTCTTGGGCATGACTGACATGGTGAGCACCCTATCATGATGGACGCGTTACAGTAAGAGAACCATGTAGGTGACGCATGACCTTACTGCCCAGTGACTCGTGTAGCGGATCGTCCTGGGATCTGAGGGGAATGTCTCTGCGAGAATGGTAACGTTGTAGTTGCCAGTCTCCTGGAGTTTCAAGGCTGTAGTCAAGCCGATGATACCTACAGGTCGTCTTCGATTGGAATATTATCCATGGCGAGGAACAGAAACGGACCTGCTCCGATCACAAGCACGTTGCTCCGAGGGTCCGCCATTGATGATTGAGCGCAATGAGCTCGCCGTTGTTCTGGTCCACTGTGGGCAGATCACGGTGCATCCACTATTCCCACGGCCCGGGGTCCCGAGGCCCTTCAGTGATGCCTTTCTACTTTTGAATCTCATGCAGTTTTACTGAAAATCTTACGTTCCTAAAATCTAGTGAGGCTGTCGAAATCATGGGAATCAGTAACATCAGATGAGTCGACATATCTGCATGTGTATGGCTCGTCGAGGACCGTGTTGCTGACAACTTTGGTTCTCACAAAATCTCATTGACTAACTTGGGAGGCATTGGAACAATGAACGCAAAATGCATCTATGCTAGATTCATCTGTTTGTGCCTACTTACTACTTCAGCTGTATATGTGCCAGCTCCTGGTAATACCGCATAAGTGTGGCAACCTCTGTTGGAAGGAGGATGTTGTTCACAAGCAGGACCTGCCAGAGTCAGGAAAGCACATCAGAAGCTTGCCCTGGTTACGGGATGAAGACATCCACTCACCAATAGCCATGTTCTCAGGGCCAACAATCCAGCACCTTGTTTTATTAGTTCCCAGTTTTCCCTGATAAATGCTTTGGTTCCATCAAAGTAATTTGCAACAAAGCTATTCCTGGAGCAGTTGTTTGCATCAATGCCGGTACAACATGCATATCAAAGGTGCTTACCGATTTAGGAAAATCCATCTGAACCAGAGTGCTTGCATTACCTTGTCCTCATCGAGGATGTCATCCAATTCAAATAACTCCTCCTCTCTATCAATTATCACCCACTTGAGCACTCCGTATGGTTTGAGGGACAAAGTGTTCAAGAAATCAAATAGGCGAGGGCCACCAGGACGACAGGAATAGTAAGCATCACCTCTCTCGTCCGTCTCTGGTAAGTATGGGGATGTGGCTGTAGGTCCAAGGCCGTCTTGTGCACTGGGCAGAGCTTGAGAGGTCGAACGTCCCGATACCGAACTACTTCTGGTCAAAGTACCAGCAACTGCATGGTTCGAGTATCCAGACATATCGTGTTTTGGTTTGAGGTCTTCCTCCGTGCTAGTTGGGATGACGGAGACGGAACCGGAACCGGATTCACTCGCAACACCGGACGGTGTGCTAGAAATGCGGACAGGAGATTTCTGGTCGGGATCCGTACTCTTGTTCCCTTCAACGTGCCTCGAATCAGACGACAATTCTCTGATGGGAACTTGACGACGCGTTATGACCGGATACCTGCATTATTGAGTAATCAACGCATTGAACTAGCCCATTTAATTTGAGAGGTTGCCTACGATGCTGGTTGGGAATCCGGGATGGTCAACGAAAGTATGGTATGATGCTGAACACGCCATAAGATGAAGACTTCGAACAGATAAGGAAGACGTACTTGATCCCAAAGCACCTTGACGCTTGAATGGTCCCACGCCAGGTGCTTATCCAACATTATCGGATTGTCGAATTTCTTGTGTAAGTCGCACAGTGGACACAGCCATTCTTTCATCGAGCTCTTTGCAGACGTAGTGCGAAATTCCTCGGAGTGGCTTGAGGCACCATCTATAAGCGGGCAGCTATAAACAACAGAGGCCGACGTGCGCGGAAGGGAATGGGGTTTGGTGTCAACGCCAACCATTCGACAACGAAGCTGGAAGCCGCTGCGGAGATTACGACGTAAGAAGGGAAGTCGTCGCATCTTGTGAAGTCGAACGACACCCGATGAGAGCCACTCCAAGCCGTCCAGAAGAGTCTGCGACGGCTCCGTGTGTTCAATGATATCTTTCTCAGGCTCGTCATTTTCCGATGTGTCAGTCAGGTATTCGTTGGCAGGTTCATCCACGACAGCGTCGCTATCCTGGGATGGATAATCGATATCATGTTCTCCCTCGATATCCCATTCATCTGAGGGAGCCCGGGGGCGAGGCGCCGCTGACTTCATTCCAACTTGGAGCTTGCGAGCGGCTTTATTAGCCCTCTGCCTGGGTGATCTATCAGAGGTTGTAAACGCCCCAAGATCCGACACATTATCCGAGACTAAAAAGACTCACTGATGTAAATCTTCATCGTATCTCATACTCCTAATCTCATGATTGGAAGTGCTGTGCCTTCCACGTAACCCAACATTTCCGCGGCGAATAAACCATCGTCGCCGCTTATCCTGTTTGGAAATACTGGAACCGTGAGATGGTCTACGTTGACTGGATGAACCAATCGACATGCGTGCATAGTGCTTCCCGCTTTCCTGGCGCTCTTTTCGAGCAAAATTACTGGCCCATTTGCTAGCTTCGACTCTACGAAAAACGCGCTCGCGAGCGTTTTTAAAGGGTTTGTCATTGGCGATGTCCGCTTGGGAGACCTCAATAATTTGTCTCGACTTTGGACTGTCATCGTCGATGCTTACATTGGTTCCGAGCAGCCCCACGCGATTTCTGAGCTAGGGCAAGAATCTCACCAGGATTGTCCCAAGTGTGAAAAAACGCGGAGCTCACCTTTCCTCCTGCTACTCTGTTTCACCTGGTTAACAATTTGAGGGGATCGAGAGAGCTCGGACTGAGTTGGGAGATTCTGTTGTACGCGGTGTGGAGATAGTTCTGCGCGCACTGTGGCACCGTCGCTGTCCGAATCGTCTCGGACATCAAATTTTACTTTCTTCGTTCTCTTGGCGACCATGGTCGGACGAGCAGGGAGGCGTCTCACACCTAACAGCGTACCTTGGGTCAATATAAATTCATACCACGAAAGTAGGGTGAAGTTCACCATGATTAGATCTTAGAAAGACATCCGAGTCCGAGTCTAGAGAATCAAATAGGCGCGAATCAGGAAGTTGAAAACGACAGGTGTATCGTCTTCGACTCGCCGTCATTTTGACTGCTGGAGGTGGAAGAGCGACTATCAGGCGAGTCAGACTGGGTCTCCACTGGCATGAACTTCCTCGCAGCCTTCGTGGCGAGTGATCGAGATGTTGCAGATTTGCTTGCAACCCGGCTCAAGTTCGGAGGCTCGCGTTGGCTTGGTGGCATGTCGGAGGGCCAGTGAGGGAGAGGTCAACACCCAAAAGAAACACTTAAAGTCCTGTAATACGGCGGACGGAAAGGTGCGGAAGACAAGAAGGAGCCACACCGAGAAGCATGCTATCGAGATTATCATATCGCCGTGTGGACATGGCGAGGCTGGTAGGGACTTAAATCGGACGGATGAGTAACCTTACTCGGAAAACGTGGAACAAACAAAATATTTATTGCTAACTTGAATACCTACGTACATACATACCCCAAGTCCAGGATATCAGATACATCAGATCGAGCTCAGTTACAGTCGACTCGGAATTGGAATGCATCAAATAAATAAGCTACTACGCCGATACATCATCCCTGCAAAAATGATTACAAGTACACTTTCATGATGTTTCAAAATGGTGTTCGTTCTGATGTATAATTTCTAGTCTGAGGTACGTGGACGCTGTACACGAGAGTTACGAACCAAGCGTAAGAAATTCTCCTTGAAAAAATGTCCTTGCGCTTCTGCGAGGTCGAACGGTGACTGTCCATCCACATTTCGTGCGCTGGGGTCTGAACCGTGGTTGAGCAGAATCTCAACGAGCTCCCACGACTCCCTTTGAACACAGCGATCCCCTTTAGATGGGAAGTTGCACCTTAGGGCGAGGTGCAAGGGGGTGTCTCCATTCGGTGCAGTGGTGTTTACACTGGCTCCTTTACAGATTAAGAAGCGGGTCAACTGTATCGCGAGGTATGTGTGGGAAGGAGGTTCTGCTGTGACTGCGAGGAGAACACCAGCAGGGAGTGGCACATCCTGCGAAAGCAAATAGTCGACCACAGAAATGTGTCCATGCCTTATCGCAACATGTATGGGCGTTTCACCAGACGAATTTCTCAGTGAAGGATCCCAGCCTAGACCAACAAGAACCCGAGCACACTCCAAGCAATCTTCTTCGTCGGAGCCAAAGAAGTGCTTGGCATCGAGGGCGCGATGCATTAGCTCCCTATCATCGTCGACTGACACGCTGCATACATCCACGCCTTTGCCGAGGAGGAAACGAATGGTCACCGGTGCCGAGGTGCGCAAGATATCGTTGGGTAGTGGTACACCTTGCGAAGAGAGATATTTCAAGGTGGTAACGAAGCCGCGCCCTGCTGCAGTGTGTAGTGGAGTCTCCCTAGCTGAGTTCCGAGCGCGAAGATCGCATCCAGCATCACGTGAGCATCGGCCTTCGTCGGCACGACAAAGGCAGATGTGGGTTTTCGGGCTCCGACGTCGAGAGCCTATAAGATGCGTAAACACGTGTTTACGCATCTTGATCCGCTTCC
>JBBPQV010001150.1:0-12087 GCA_038092675.1 Boletus rufocinnamomeus | reverse complement strand
GGTAGTAGGATATATCCTGGATGGTTAGGCTGGATGTATCCTGAATGGTAATTTAGACTATCAGCAAAAATGTATTACCTGATAGGTGATCATCATAGTGTTTGGATATATTCAATCAGGCCTATGGCCTGCTCATCGGAATGTACGGAGATAGTTTTTTCCCCGCTGATTTTACTAGTAGCAGCTAGCTGCTCAGACTTGGATTCTCTCGATGCATTTAATGCATACTACTACTGGTGGGCTGTGTGTGATTATCAAGGGATTTCACTGCTCTAACATCTATCAAAGTCTGGCATCATGATCAGGAAAAGAGAGTGCTGCTTACTTGCACTTATTCATGCTATTATTATTCACTAAGCATAAATTAAGGACCACTCCAAAAAATCAAAAAAAGCACACTGCAAGGAGAGTCTGTAACTTATTTTGCTTATTTCATGCTTTTTCTGGATGTCAGCAGCATGAACAAAGCAATGAAAGCATGATACCATATATTGTATATACAAGCAAAATAAGCATATTAAGTGAATAAGGGAAAGTAGAACAAGCATCATGATGCTGCATATACAGACAGTGACAGAACACCCCATGCAAGCACTTTGATATATCCCTTAACTGTGCTACAAGCAAAGTGTGATCCTGTGGGTTGCCTGCTTTGTCAGCACTGTGCAATGGTTTATGGAACACTTTTGGATGCTTACATAATTGCATCAACCACCCATTCTCGCACACTTGGAACATGTCCATTTTTGGACACATAGATTTAACATATCTTCCCCTTTCTTTTCTACTCAACCACTCACTTCCCTAGCCTCAAGAATGGATTTAATGGGTTGTACTAGTGTTCTACAGTATTTTTGAGTGTTCCCAGTGACTTTGATTGTAGTATTGAGATGTAGATGGGTAGATATGTGGAAATCTACAGAAAACAAAAACAGTGTTCACATTCTTTACCAGCTAGGTATATGGTTTAGGAAACTTAATTCCCAGATAGTAAATATTTATGGTAATGATGTCCTGGAAGCTTGACAGCAGGGAGCTGTTCCTGTGATGGTAGGAGTAAATAGTCCTCCTACCCCGGATTACAAAAAAGCGGTTTGCATTTTTGATTGGCCAGGTAGATATACTTTGAAAGTTGATACATACATACCCCATACATGTGCCTACATGATATGTGTTATGGTTGACCCGGGTAGGGGCGACCATAGCCCTAACGAGCCGGTTTCAAGGGGGCGAGGTCGAAGGTGAGTTTCTTATAGTGGTATTCTCAAGGGTTTTGAGGGTATATCGCTTAGAGATTCAAGGACAAGGTACAAAGTGGCTCATATAATTAGGGAGATCAAGACTAAAGTACATGGTATGCGAAGAGAAGATTTATATATGTATGATGATGGCGCACAGACCAAGCTGATAATGGTAAGAATGGGGTGAAGGGGAGGTCTGGGTGGAGGGCTGAGGCCAAGGGTAAAGGTGGTCTAGAAGACTGGGTGAAGGGTGAATGTATATGGTTAAATGGCGATCTGGTAGATCAGGGCAAAAGACAAATGTTCTAAGTAAAGGGTGGTCTGGGCAACCAGGGCAAAGGGAGAATGTTCTAGGCAAGGTAATGGAGAATCCTGTGTATACAGGAGGAGAACTTGGGGGCAATGAGTGGAAGGGGACAAGGAGGAGAACAAAGGAAAAAGGTGGGGATGAGCGCACCCTGGATGAATCGTAACAATATGAGTAGCCTGGATCCCAGAGAGCTTCCCCTGGAATGCAGGAGTAGATATGACATATACTCTTATATAGTTTGAAGCAGTCACACCATCAATCTATGCATCAGGGCAGCTATCTAGGAATCTGTAATACATACCATATACTATAGTATCAAGTTTGCAAAAGGCTACACTCAAAGTTGAGAGTGGGAGACCCTAAATGATATAGAAAATGCATGAGAAAATCAATTGCAGCTTAGAAGACTTGCAAAACATACCAGGAATACAGTTACACAGTGATCATAGTATGCCAGGAATAAAAAATATACCTTTTACATTCATTTGGAATTATTCTAGCCATTGTGCCTAACATTCTGTGGTATTAAAATGCTCAAAAAGCAAACATTTCATTGAAGCTCCCATGTTGTAACTCTAATCAGTGCTGGGTGGATTATAGGATATTTATTCATATCAGACCATTCAGTCAAATACAGTCATGCAACTGGTTCCCCTGACATGTACAAAAGGTTGTGAATGTGGTACCACCTGACAGACAGCTGAGGGAATGTAAATGTGGATCTTGTTACAAATATGCTTTTCGCCCATATCTTTTTCCTCTCACATGATCTAAAAGGTGTGTCACATGACTGCACAGCCACCATTAATCTCCACTGTCTGCACAACCACCTTAATCTCCATCTGCACTGCCATGCACTGCCATGCACTGCCTCCTTAATCTCTGCTAGTATCAATGGATACAGCCTCCCTTCATTTCCACCAGTATCAACAGATACTATCTCCACCAAGTCACAAGGACTCATTCCTTCATTTCCGCCTGTTGCTAGTCACAATGACTATGAACCATATCATGTACCAATGGGTACCAAGCTCATATGAATGGGCTATGCCCAAGGCTATGTCTCACAGTCATGATAACTCCTTACATTAAGGGACTACACCCAAGGCTATGCTCATAGGAGTCATCATGCCTCATCTACAGTCATTACTAGTCACAACAAGTCATACTTTAATATCTGATGCACCTAATATATGTACATAGGTATATACACAACCAAACCCCTGTAGAGTATACTATATAAACCTGCAATGCAGCTCCCAAAAACCTCAGTCAAGTTCTTGCTGGAATTCCCTTTCAAAGGTTTCCTCTCACAAGCTTTGTTTGTCACTAAGTTAGTATCAAGTGTAGAGCTTCCCAAGTCTTTCTCAGATCTTGAGGTTGCCAACAGATCTGGCTGACCCAGTTAAAGTAGTACTCCCATGTAAGCATATTAGGGATTATTAAAGTAATACTTACCTGATGAGACATACTACATATGTCTGGTACTGGCCAACTGTGGTACATATATATAGGGTGATCAGCCAGTACCATCTGTGTGGTCACTGAGGATACACATGTTTGGCATTGGCCAACTATAATACATATGATGTGACTGGCTGGTACCATCTATATGGTTACTGGGAGTGCATGTGGGTGGTACTAGCTGGCTATAGTATATATGGTGTGACCAGCTGGTATCATCTGTATGGTGACTGGGAGTGTGTATGTTTGGTACCAGCCAACTATGGTATATATGGTATGATTAGCTGATATCATCTGTGCAGTGACTGGGAGTACATATGTGTGGGTGGTACCAGCTGGCTGTGGTACATATGGTGTGATTGGCCAGTACCATCTGTGTGGTCACTGGGAGTACAGTATGTGTGGATGGTACTGGCCAGCTATAGTATATATGGTGTGACTGGCTGGTATTATTCATGTGGTCAATCACCTGGAGTATGTGTGGGTGGTACTGGCCAACTATAGTACATATAGTGTGACCAGCTGGTACCATCTGTGTGATCACCTGGACTACATATGAATGGTCCTGGCTGACTGTGATATCCATTTATCTGATTATATATATCTGCTATACACCATGGATACTTTCAAGCTAGATTTCATCAAAAGTTATAAACTTTCCAAACCTCTCTTTGGTCTTTTTCCTGAACCTCTCTCAAACATCTTTTTGCTTTGCAGCATATGTCCTAAGCCCTGGTGTTGGAGAAGTTTTGTACTGTCTATTCTAATTCTGCTTCTGATGTTTGAACCACAGAGTGGTCCAAACTATTTCATGTTTCACCATCTGCAACTCTTTTTTCCACCTTTCATATCTGGACCTGGCTTTCAACCAGCTAACTCTATGAACTTTAATATGGATGTATGAATTTCAGGGGAAAATTCCAAGTTCGATGCATCATAGCACTTATATTCATTGTTCCACACACCAAGTGGCATGAGCTGACTTTCCCCAATTTTCCAAACCAAGGAAGAATGTCAGAACTTGACCAAACAGATTTTCCTCAGTAATATCCTTGGAGACTCCCAGTTTGCTAGGCTTTATGAGTTGGTACTTTTGCAGGATGTCCTGAAAAGCTTCCAAGTGGGTGAGTGCCTTCCTTGCCCTATGATAACTTTGAACATTCCTGGTAATCTTCAAGGCCACCCTTCAGATATCTTGTTTAGATCTGGTGTCAGTCCTGACTAAGGTCAAACTGTGAAAGTTAATTCTATAGAGAATGGACTTGTGGCCTAAATGGGTTCTCAGTTTTTTTCAAACTGTCATTCACCTGCCCAATATGCAATTTGACCTCCTCTTTTACTAGATCCTCTAACCCTACCTCTTTTAGACAGGTTGCCCCCATATAGGATGACATCCAAATGGTGAGATTTTTAGGAAAGCTCTCAGCCAAATACTCTTTATACTGATGCTCCCCAGAATGCCCTCTCTTTCTTTTTATCATCCAGGGTCTCACCTTTCTCCTTAGGATAGAAAGCAGAATTATCCACATGAGAGAATGTAACATCTATGTCCAAATCAGACATGAACAGTTGTGCCATCTAGTTGAACTTGGCTATTCTGGTAGGAAGCATTTGTTGCTTTGAAGAATATTATCCTTTTGGGTTGTTGTCAAATTCATAGGCAAGCAATGTATGTCTGCCCATAATGCATCTGTGTGATAACCCCATTAATAATAGAGTAACTTACAATTGACTGACCTCATCACTCACTGGGCATTCTCAATACTAATACCTTCTATCAACCAAGTCACAGAGCCTTGTATTCCAGAGAATGACACCTTTGCATCTAGGAAATTGAGTCTTATCTCTGTTAATGTAGGAGCTATGGAAGGTATATAAGATCGATATCCAGGACAGCTTTGAGAAAGAAAAAGACCAATCTTTGTCCATTTGTAAATTATATATATCCAAAGCTTCCCCTCTTTCATTATCAGCTTTCTCTGCCTCTTTGGTCCAAAGTTTCAATTTCTTAGCATCCAACACCGAACTGAGCTTTTCAAATGGACCATTCATGAACTCTACTCCATCAGAAGCAGCTTTGAGTCCGACATACTAGATGTCAAGTCAAGCAGAGGGTACAGAGAAGAGTCTTTGAGACTTGGGTGGAGAGAAGGAGTTAAACTACATAAGTTGATATTTGAACTGAAGATGTACAGGAGTAGTATGGAGAGTTTATATACATCAGAGGTACATAGGATTAGTAAAGGAATGGAGTTTGGTTTGTAAGTAAAGGATATCGGAGGTGATATACATAAAGCCAGAGCTGTGTTCCTAAGTGGAACACAGGTTTGGAGGAGAACATACAGTGGGACTAGTATATATGGAGATCAAGAAATGAAACATAACTTATATCATAAGTCATATGGACAGAGTCCAAAGGTCAGGGATTGCATCTCTAGCGAGAACATGCTAGAGTTCATATGTACAGAAATCACATACTTTAGTCAAATGGTATTGCAAAAGTGGTTTTATTGCCATGTACATTTGCCTGTACTTCTGGGGCCGGCTGACCATCGCACTTCTGATACCAGGCCAAATATGTTGTAAATGTAAAACTGGTATGGGCCGATGTATTGAAAGCTTGTAGATCTGGTACAGGCTGACCTTTTAAAGGATTGCAGATCTGGTACAGGCTGACATTTGAAAAGATTACAGATCTGGTACCAGCCAAAGGTTTGAGAAAAATGCAATACTGGTATAGCATATTGCAAAGCTGGTATGGGCCGACCTGCAAAATTCCAATTAGGCTAAATTGATTGTATAGATAAAAGAGATCAGGTTTGACTTCTCAACATTGGCCAGCTCCAGGTCTGCAATATGTAACCCTGGTACCAGCCTATTATTATAGGAGATTTACTACAAAACATATCTTTGTACACTATACAATGTGTCTCCTGCTGTAAAAACATTATAGACTATGACTTCAGTGTGTGTGGAATATTGCTAGCTAAAATTCTCCATAGTTGTGACCAGTAGAATATTAAAATTGCGAATTTATTTCATGAAGTGACCACAAATTCTACCTATTATGCTACTAATACCTATAGTGCTTTTTATACAGGGTGTAAATCTCCTATATTCTTGCCCCTTGTGAGTATTTCTGGACAATTGGAGGTTTCATGTAGATAGCCTAAGGTGTATACATTCATTTGCAACCATCTATATACTTATCAGATCAGTGGATCATTTGTGATATGGGTTTTGTTTTGTAGTAAATCTCCTATAATAATAGGCTGGTACTAGGATTGCATATTGCAGACCTGGAACTGGCTGATGTTGAGAAGTCAAACCTGATCTCTTTTATCTATACAATCAATTCAGCCTAATTGGAATTTTGCAGGTCGGCCCATACCAGCTTTGCAATATGCTATACCAGTATTGCATTTTTCTCAAACCTTCAGCTGGTACCAGATCTATGATCTTTTCAAATGTCAGCCTGTACCAGATCTGCAATCCTTTAAAAGGTCAGCCTGTACCAGATCTACAATCTTTCAACACATCAGCTCATACCAGTTTTACATTTACAACATATTTGACCTGGTACCAGAAGTACAGGCAAATGTACATGGCAATAAAACCACTTTTGCGATACTTTTTGGCTGAAGGGTCTGCAGGAATGGAGTTGGTCTGGGGAACTGGGGTTGGACTTACTGGATTTCCAGGATATGACACACTGCATAGTCCTGCAAGAAAGCTATTATGTTGTCCCACAAGGAAGACCTCAGGTAATCAAGGAAAATAACAGGGGAAAATGAAGGAGGGGTGCAGTTACCCATAACAGTAAAAACCTCATATACAACATCTTGCCATGACTTGAGGTGGATGATATAGCATGTTGGAAGGATTGGATGGCCTGAGGCATCAACCATGACCTCTGGAACCTCCTCTTCCTCCTCATTAGATAGGCTCTCTTTCTCCTTCTCATTCTTGTTCTTGGGAGCCTCATCTGTGCCATTTTATTAGGGTTAGATAGACTGAGCTATCATAAGTTATTATGCTCACCTTTGACCATCATAAAAGCAGCAAGGAGTTCAGCTCCCTGCTTGGCCAAGCCTTGTAGTCATTGGATGAGACTATGAAGTGGCAGTCACATTTGCCACCACAGACATTTGTCTCAATACTACCAGCAAAAATTTGAATAAAAGCAAAGATGTATGAAAACCACTTACTATAGTGCTTTGACACTGGTGTCTGGAGCCTCATACCCCTGCAGGACTATACAGTGAACCCCCATAGTATGGCATAAAGCATCAATGAAAGCAACCATCCAATTTCAAAGGTTCTTGCAGTAGCTAAGCAGGAATTCAGTCAAATAGCCCTTAAGAAACAAGAAATGAAACTCATATAAGCATTTTGTCTTTGTTGGGAGCACCCTCAGAGTTCCACTTTGTGGCAACCTTCTCTGCTTCTTCCACCTTGCTCCTGGAAAGCTCATTGAACCATTTTCAAATAGTAATTATGTGATTACTGAATGCCTTCTTATCTGTCTTATCTCAAGACCCACTGTCAACCTAAGCAACCTCATCTGTGAAAATTTATTGGACAATATGAAAGGTGTCCCACAGTGTCCAGTAATCCCTGGCATCAGTTGGTCTTGCAGCAGCCCCACACTTCTCTGGGGTCAAGTCTTCTCCATGATCTTCAAGCTGCACCAACTTCTTTTCTTGCTTCTTATTGTTGTCATCATTCAGGTAAGGGAGGAATTCCCTCCAGATTGCCTATAAATTTAATTATTACAGTAATAAGGTAGTAGTAGCTATACATATATATCCACATGGTAGTGAGTAGACTGTTGAAATATGATATGTCAGGTAAGATAGCCAGACCACTAAAAACACTTTCATTGTCTTCAAATCTTCAAGTTGTCAATGCACAGAGATCTACTTTGAATAATGCAATTTACTTTGACCTGAAGCATATCAAAGTGTGACAAAAGTAGTGGCTAAGTGGCTGAAAGTAACAGCACAATTTACTAATGGACAGATGAGTCTGGTATCAAGTTACTTGGCCACTATTTCAAATACAACTCTTACAGTGACTCCAAAAACTGTTGCAAGAACCAACTCTAACACATATCTCTGCACCCCCTGAGTCAAATCACATGAGCTAGGGGTCAATTTGTAGCTAGGATTAAATGAATGACTTGGTAGTCCATATAGCAGCATATGTGCAGCATCCATGTGTGTGTAATTGTGCTCGACAGTTGCCCAATATGGAAAGTCACAGCTCTATGGAAAGCATGATGGACATGCTCTCTTTTGCAGTCTGGAGTGCTTCTTTTGTGGTCAGTTTTTTCAGTTTGGTTATATGGGTTTGGGGGACATGGGACACCACTATCTCATATTGCTTGTAGGCTTTCATTGATTAAAAAAAGGTACATGATCGAGAAAGGTTTCTTGTCTGCTCCAATGTATTTCGTGTCCAGTGGGTACAAGAATAGGCAATGGTAGATACTAGTACATGAAAGACAACAGTAGTCCAACTTGAAGTTGAAATCTGAGTCAGTCCTTGTCAATGTCATCTTCACCCTCCTCCAAGTCATCATGTTCAAACACCTTCAGTCCAAAACCCAGCCAGTGACAGTAGCAACTGCAAACATGCTGTTCCTTGAACATTTTAACCCCATCAGTGAGGTTTCCATCACTGAACATATCTTGTCCTACCCTGAGGGACCTAGGAAGTGATCAGTTAAGATAACTGGCAAGTATGTACAACTTGAAATGCATATGGGTCTGTCAAGATCTGGGGGTCCGTCAGAAGTGATGAAATCCTTAGGTCCTGGTCACTACAAGAATAAAGTATACGATGCAATTGACTTACCCCGATAGTCTGATATGAAGGCCAGTCCCTTGGTTTTCAGATACTGGACATGCTGTATGAAAAATAGGAACTTGGTGATATTGTATCCATCCTCATTGCTCTCAATGGATGGGCCAAAGTCACAGTTATGGATAAATTTGACAAATTCCCTTGGGCTGCACAGTATCTTTTCTTCCACCAGGTAGACCCCAGTTGCACTTTTCGATGCTGAGAAATGGATGAGGGCAAGCCCGGCATCAACAAAGTGTAGCTGTGGCATGTTGAAAGGAGGAGGAGTGGCAGAGGATTCAATTGCTGTGTCGACAAACATGTATGTAAGGTTGAGGAGGGACTTCACCTAGTATAGGATATTTGCCTCTCAGAACAGTTTACTGAGATCAGTTGAGAGCATGTAGCGCTGGATGATGTTGACCTTGCCAGTAGTACTATGTGATTGAAAAAATGGCTGCTTGACAATAACTTTCTGACACTGCTTGGAGCCAAGCCCAGATGATGTCAATGATGCAAGACTGAGCACTCTGTCGTGCACAGTTTTGAAAGCACCAATGCCAACAAGTCCTTTTTGGGACTTGTTGACCATCAATTGCCCTGTGAGACCACCCATTGGATCAAGTTGCCATGCAGCATGATTATCAGCTGCATCACCCTGCATGCAGTCATTCAATATTTTCATTGAACAGGCACAAGTTGATGGGATGGAAGGCAATGGTTTCTGCGACATGATTGATGACTAACAGACAAATGGGTAAGTGATGGGCTGGTGAGGCTTCAGAGCAAACACAAACCTAGATTAATGTCCACATTGGCAGTTCCTCCTTTCTCCAGAGCTTGATGGATGGCATTGCATGGAGGAGAGACAATGACAGTAGCCACAGCCTTCTTTGCCTGGGGAGCAGGCAGGGTCACAGCAGACTTGGAGGTGGCCTTCTTGGAAGCAGGCAGTATCACGCTGGCAGAAGTGGCCTGCTTCAGAGTGGGCTGCATTCCATTTGTGATGCTGGAATCACTGCTACTTGTATGTGTTGTGAGAGGCTTCTCGAACAAACACTGGCAGAGACTCGACGAGGCTACACCAAACCCAACGATGATAGAGAAAGCAGAGGTTAGAGAATAGAAGTGATGTCTTCCTTAATTCAGCCGCAAGGATGTAGGTCGCAGCGAACAAATGGATTAGACTGGGGAGTCCAGTCGAGTACAGCTACTTTATATATGTTACAGGATGGCACATGGACCATAGGGTCCATGAGAATGACTACTGGATATAGATAGATGAAAGAAGAGTTTGTGAGAGAAGAAGAATGATGATGGGAAAGAGAAGCGGAAATTAATAAGGCGTGTATGTAGTGTGTTTGTCTAGACCATAGGTCATGTGTAGTTTCCCACGGTCACGTGCACATCATGTGACTTCGAAGTCTGAAGATGTAAAGTAGTGCGCGAATGCGCTAAGTTAGAAAATGTTTGAAAATATAGTATATCATAACACTACTCCCTCTTTAAGACTCAAATTCCAGGCGAGTCCCATGATAATTAGTTTCGGTAAAGTTTTCATAACGAGTGAAGAGTGAAGAGAAATCTCCGATGGTAAGGCCACATAGTTTCCGAGGAGCCAAGGGGTTCTTTTTATGAAAATTGGCAACTGCCTGAGGGGCGGTATTGATAATGTTGCCAGATTCCCATGTCCTATCAGATTCATCATAACCTTTCCAATGTACGAGATATTGAAGCTGGCAGCCTTTGAGACGAGATGCCGCGATATAATCAATTTCAAACTGCTCTACTCCTTCTTCGTCAACTTCTATTGCGTCAGGGCGTGAGACTGGTTGACCCGGAAGGGTTGCCTGATAAGGTTTAACGTGTGAAATATTGACGGTAGGATGAATTCGAATAGAGTTCAGCAATTTGAGTTTGACAGGGTTAGGAAGAACCTCAAGGATTTCATAGGGACCAATCCATTTCTGAGTGAGCTTCTTTGCCGTGTAAGGGAGCTTCAAATGTTCGGCCGAAAGCCAAACTTGCTGTCCTTTCTCATAGTTGGGAGCTTCAGAGCGTTTAGACTCCGACTGCTTCTTCATTCTTTCTCGTGCTTCCTCTAATGCATCTTCTACTTCTTTATGGCTTTTTCCCATCTCCATACCGAATTCTTTTCCCATACCCTTGGCCTTTCCTTCAAAACCCATGCGAGGGGCGTAATTATGTGTGATGTTGAAAGGAATGGTGCCAGTGGCAGTAGTAAGGGAATTGTTGTGATGAAATTGAGCGACTTTGAGCCAATCGGCCCATTCGGTTTGTCGCTTAGCTATGTAAGAGCGGAGATATTGTTCTAGTTCTCTATTAATACGCTCTGTTTGTCCATCGGTTTGAGGGTGGTAGGCAGTGGAGATTTTCTGGGAGATAGAAAGAAGATTACATAATTTGGAAGTAAAGTCCGAAACAAACTGGGGACCTCGATTGGAAACAATCGTAGAAGGAAGTCCGTGGATACACCAAATATTGTCTCTGAAGATAATGGCTAAGTCCTTTGAAGAAACAGTGTCATAAGTAGGAATGAAAACAACTTCTTTGGAAAATCGATCAACAATGACGCAAATGGTGGTGTAACCGTGGGAAGCGGGTAAACCCATAATGAAATCAACAGATAAATCTTCCCAGGGTCATTTAGAAGTGGGTAAAGGGAGAAGTTTTCCTGCCGGTGCTTTTGACTTTCCCTTTGTTTGGGCGCACACTTGGTGAAACAACCCTAAAGCGAGTACTAGTTGTACTTCAGGTCGTCACCGAATGTCAACTTGGGAGGAGAGTGTAGATGAAGGAATCGGGCTCAGTCTTAAAGCTTCAGAGGAAACTCCAAGAGAACTAAACTGGAGGACGTCCAGTGAAGTCTCGAGGTCTTATATAGATTCTACATATGTGTACATGTTTGTATCAGATCTACCGATACGACGTATAGGAGTGACGGTGATTAAATGCATGAGGCATAACATGAGGCATCATAATGGAAAAGAAGTAATGACATGATGCAACCGCATGCGGTGGCAGAATGGAAGAAACGGAAATGAAAGAAGACGTGCACAGCACGGAGATAAACGTGAGAAACAATGTAACTATAAAAGGATAAATGCGTCCGTTAGGATCGAAGGATCCAGAGTGCATCGCGATGACTGATGGCCTAGCCTGCATCAAGAAGTCAAGTGATGAAACGAGTCATGTGACCCATCA
>JBBPQV010001149.1:0-12103 GCA_038092675.1 Boletus rufocinnamomeus | reverse complement strand
CAGTATATAAGTTCGAGCTGCGCTTGTACTTATCTCTAACCAAATTCTACTCATTCATACCCTGGGTTCTCTGCTCCTCAGAGCTCTTGGTAGACAATTCGGTTCCTTTGACCTGGTGGTCATCGTACAACTCGCTTCCTCGCTTTGATCCTCCCGTCGTCGTCGCCTTCATCGACAAACCGTCGACGTCACCATCTGTGACAACGACCTCGACTAGAGTATCGACTTCAAGAACTCTTGAAGAGTAGCGTCTCAGGTTGGAGTACCATTGTTACGGGTAAAACCGTAACAGTTTCTAGACGAGCTTATGTTGGAGGAGCTCGTGGAGGAGGATCACGCACAAAAGGAAAAAGACCTTTTTATGTTTCATGAGTTCAAAGTTGTTGTAGTATACCCACTTACTAAGGTCTGATAGGAAACAACATATTGTCAGACAGTGACCGTGATAATGTCCAAGCATTCAATTTTCTTATGACGAGTGGAATTTCTCACAACTCTTTCAATCACCTATGACATATCTTCCACAAAAAAATCAACATCGGCTCCCAATTCATCTTATTCCATTGCATGGGAATGCTATCAGGAGTGAAGGCCACCATGTATGACTGCTGCCCAAATTCTTGTATCGCGTACAACGATCAGTACCTTCATTACCAATCTTGCCCATTCTGTGAAGAGGCGTGTTTTCAACCGAATGGGACACCTCACCGCCAATATGCATACTTCCCACTCATTCCCCGTCTCCAAGGATTTTTCCAAAGCATGGATCTGATTGATAAGATGTCCTATTGAGCATTATATCAATTGAAGGATGAAAAAATAGGAGACGTCTTTGATGGGCAGCATTACCAATGACTCATGCACCATTGTGTAGTTGTCGATGGTATCAAGCTCGATCACAAATACTTCTCTGACCCCCATGATATTGCCTTCGCTCTCAGCACAGATGCATACCTGCTATACAAGCGACATCGCCATGGTCCGTCTGTGACACCCATCCTCTTACAGAACTACAACTTGCCCCCAACTATATGAATGCATCTCAAACATCTCGTTTGTATCTCCATCATTCCCAGACCTCGTCAACCAAAAGACTTGAGGTTGTTTTTAGCTCCGCTCGATGATGAGTGTGCTGAGCTTGCATATGGTGTCAGTACTTTTGACATGAGAACCCAGGCATCATTTCAACTACATGCTTATATCATCCTGAAACTTGGAGACATCATCACAATCAAAAAGTTTCTTGGAATCAAAGGACACAACACGATCTACCCATGTCAGTCATGCAAGATCTGTGGCGTACGTGGTCCTGGAACAAACTACTATGTTCCCCTCACCCCTCCCACTAACTATGCCAGTGACAATGCCCCACAACAATGGGACCCCAATAACCTTCCGATGCGAACTCATACAGAGTTCATCGAGACAGTAGCACTCATTCATGCCGCAACTATGAAAGCTGAGAAAGAACGGATCATGAAACAGACAGGAATCAAAAAACTCCCTTCCTTACACCACATTGGATCCTTGGACTACGCCCATAGCATACCATGGGAGTGGTTTCACCTTCTCCTTGAAAACATCATACCGAATCTTGTCAGCTTCTGGACTGGACAATTCAAGGGTTTAGGCATTGGGAAAGAGAATTTTGAGATTGTGCCACATATTTGGAACAAAATTGGCAAGGAGACTGCAGCCACCATTCGACATATACCCTCCTCTTTCGTCCGGGTGTTGAGTAATATTGCGACTGACTGTTCACTCTTTACTGCAGAATCTTGGCTATTCTGGTTCATATATCTCGCACCCAAGCTTCTTGAAAATTGATTCCATAAGCCAAAGCACTACAAGCATATGTGCGAGCTGGGAGATATCATGAAAATCACCATGCAATCTCAGATTATGAAAGATGAAGTTGATAATGTCGAAGAACGATTGGTCATGTGGGTAAGAAAGTATGAAAAGTAGGTCAGCATCACTGCTGCAGACACTATGTGCTCACCACTTGATTTAGGTATTACTACCAGTACCACACTGAGCGTCTTTTGGCATGTACTCTCACCATCCATGGCCTGTTGCATCTCGCACAAGGGATCCGAAATTGTGGCCCTATATAGACAACCTGGACCTTTTACATGGAACGCTTTTGTGCCACCCTTCAATGAAATCTTCAATTGTGTGTCCAGCCTTGGAGCAACCTGAACAAATCGCTACTACATATGATCTACCTTGAACAGCTTGCTGCTTGATATGACATCTCGGAGGAGCTTGCAGGTCGTGATGAACGTGACGGAAATGATCCGATTGGTCATGAACGTATTCTAGCTGAGTGTTAGTTCCATGAGCCATATATTGTACCTCGATGGTTTAGTTCAATCTTTCAGATCTGGATCACGTCCTTTGTCCGCCCTTCACAGATGTAGTGGGCAGAGATGTGCAACTTCAAGAGAAAATCTCCCGTTACCTAGGTCAAATACTGGGCAAATGAAGCTCTGAAGTCAAATGAAGACTTCTGGCCCCCACATACTCTGTCGGAAAGCTCAGAATTCGCAATGGGGGTGATCTGTTTCGAACAAAGCAGGCCTCACAACGGACAGATGCTATGGGGAGGAGAAACTGCTATCTAAAGGTGTGCCCATATCTCTACCAACTACACTGCAACATTGATATGATATGGGTAGTTCAAAGTTGTTTTTGAAACACAAGCTGAAACCATCAAACAGGTCAACTACAGCAATCTCAAGAGGATTTATGTGCTCACAATACCGGAGGAAGCTTTCTTTGAACCATTACAGGGCAAGACGCTTGTCCTAGCGCTGGTCACACCATGGGACACTGATGGAAAGCTGGCATCAAAGGAGAATGTATACATGACCATGCGCAAAGCAAGTGTGATCACCAATATTCAAAGTCTGAAGTCTGTTGTTGGTCTGGTTGAAACTTGTGGACGGTGGGGAATAATTGATCAAGCGTTAGGGGTCCCAATGGCAGATCTAGAGAGGAGCAATGAAGAAGATGACTTGGAGGAGAATGCGGCCATTTGAGTATGAAGCTAGGTAGAATGGTTTGCACAGCGCATTATGGCAATGATGATTGGGAGCAAAGTGTCAATGTGCTCATGTGAACAACAAAAACTTGTGTGCATGGAGACCTTGCAAGCTGTACAAAGGGACTGGAAACCAGTGGTAAAAAAATATGCAACGGAACACCACTGCCAGTAGGATGACAGTGAAAAGATGTGGCCACAATATCAGTGCCAGTGCCAGTGTTTTACTACAGAAAACTGTCATTGTAACTAGTTATCGGTAACTTTACTTCCCTCAGTGTGTAAGCGGCTCGAAGCATGCATACTACAACCACCACGAGTGCATCTTCATCGGTAAGCATACACAGAATATAAGTATATCACAACAGGCCCTGGACCTCCTGCCACATCCGTTGGCATTCCTGCACATATGCAATATCTCCTCCACGCAAAGGGGGCAGATGCGAGAGCACATACTTGACACATGGCAAATGTTTGTGGAAAAAATCGGCAACCAACTGTGGCTCGCTAATGGGCGAATCAGGGGGTTTGAGGGACTTGATGGCGGTGTTGCATATATCCGGGCTTGCATCCATTGGGACGATCCTCGCATCAATCGGCAAACGGAGTTGATGGAGTTCCAGGCAACCCGTGATGAGTGCCAGCAACCCATGCAAGGTAATGTACTTGGCTAATGCCCATGGCCACCTTCTGGATCTGCAATTCAGATGTAGAACCTCTAGTGATGGCCAGCTGTGAGCCAAGGTTGCCAGTTCATCATCGTCAATGGAAATCTGGTTGTGCAACATGATCATGAGTTTGCAAAGGCAGCAGAAGGACACGAGGGGAGATAGTGTCTTGTAGGTGATGCAATAGTTCATGGGGGCATCCTCCAAAACCTGGACTTCCATATCCCCCGAATGGTAAACAAGACGAATTTCAATCGATTGAACTGAATTTATATGTTGAGGTGAGGCTGGCACAGTGAAGCAAGAGAGTATGGATTGAACAACAGGTTGAGCTCTGCCATAGTGGAGCCTGAACAAAAGGGTGTTATGACCGCGTAACAAGTGACACCAACGTGTGTCAAGTTCCTAGTATCTGACTTCCGATCTGCGGAAGTTTACGATGACGTCTAGTCTCACCGTGACTAACGTCGAGTGTATACTCTTCAAAGGATGAAGAGTAAGATGAGGAGAGGGATCTGAGACCAGTGGCAAGAGAAGCGAGCCAGCTGGGAACCTAAGCACACGGTTGATTGTGTAGGTTAAAGTTAAAGAGTAGATACAATCGGAGCGCGAATATATATACTGCCTGAAGGCGTTTAGGGCAGGTAAGACTAAATAGGAAATGAGACTTTAGGGGAGGCACTATCGTGATGATGAAGTAAGAAACGCGTCGTATATAATAAGCACGTGACGTAATGGGGCAGTGTCCTCGGGGAAAGTAGGAATTGAAAGAAAACGAAAAGGAAGGGGTCGGATCAGAAGAAGGCAGTGCCTTCGGAAGAAGTCGGGATGGGTTGGAAGTCCACGAAGGCGTCATCGGATAACTCGTACTCCTGGAGGGAAGATATGATGTCGTCCCATAGGGACGACTCCGGATAGTCTAATGGCAAGGATGAAGGAGAAAATGAAGGGGGGGTGTCCACACTCGTAACAAAGGGTATGAAATATCTGCTGATGCGGTTGTAGGAGGCTGATAAGAAAATCAAGATTCCATATTCCCAATTCTATCATCTCAACATTGGGAAACAGCATGTCAGCAGGTGTGACATCAATTTGCTCCATGCTGGACAGGGGATTGAGCAGTATACCAACGAACTTGTAATCTGGAGATAGGATAACATGTTTCAGAGTAATGGGGTCAAAGGGGGTGAAAAAGTTGAGGTTTTCAATCTTCTTGAAGCAAAGAATGGACTCAGAAAGAGCATCCATAGCATCCAAGATGAGTGTATTGTCATAATAGATGGGGGGACCGAAATCCCATATGAGGGCCTTGAGATGTGGGCAGAGGAGTGCATAGCGCTCAAAGAGTAGGTGTGGCCAACCCACCCTCCCTTTCCAGCTGATCTTCAAAGAAATGAGCCCAGGAACAAGCAATTGCTCAATGATTGGAGGGTAATGAGGGCTTGGATCCAAGATGAGTATCCTCAAATTTGGCAAGAGCCAAAGAGGTTGCAAGCTAGTCCGACTCCATCACACAAAGTACAAAAAAAGCTTGCATTCCAGTCCCCCCGTTGTGTGAAGTTCCCTGACATGGACGGTGTACCAATGAATGATGGCCCATTCAGTGGGGGAGGATGGCATCTGCAAACATCAGGGAGGATGTTCAAACAAGACATGTTATACATTTACCTTTGCCCTGTGTACATCCACCACTGGCCCAAGGCAGCGGATGAGGGATATGAGCAAGTTCAGCACCAGCCAAAGGCAATCAAGGGAAGGTTCTGAGACATCACAAAAATTGCAGAAACATAACATGCCCAAACACGGTGCATTACCGGCGGCTTACCAAAATAGGGTGTTACGTGTTATTAGATACAACTTCAGGGCTGTTAAGGGCATATCTTTTCATTCAACAAAAGATATATCATCCTCACTGAAAGTGATCTTCAGTCTAGTAAAAACATGGATGTATATGATAGATATAGGCAAATGCATGGATATACCCTGGGGTATCAGTGGTCTGACCCACACCCATACCCACAGTGGATATGTACCCATGGCTGTGGGTATGGGTATCTGCTGTGGGTCATGCACATCAGACCCTGGACCAGACCCATGGTGGGTAACACCCATGGGTATTGCATAGACTTGGATACAAATGTACAAAACTATTGTGTAGCCTAAGGTATAATAATACTGTCCCAACCATCTGCTTTGATGACATGAGCATATCAAGTTGAGGGAATGGGCTAGGAAACCATCTAGGTGAACTGGATGAAATGGAAGGCATTGGGGATAGGGAATGGCACGGGTAACCCGTGGGTATTGCAGGTTGTACCCATACCCATACCTGTGGTATTTCCATACCCGTATCCATGGGTACGGGTATGCACATGGGTATGCAGTCTATACCCATGGGTATACCCTTCATGGGTATCATACCCATACCCCAGGTGGGTATACCCACGGGTTGGGTAGTTTCAACGAGGGCGGCGAGAGGTGCAATCGTGCAACGCACGAATTATTCGTGCGTTGCACAGTTGCACCTCTTGCACACTGAGCAGTGAGGGCCTATATTGGCAGTCAAGCATTTCTGTTGCTCCTGCAGGACGAGGGTGAGGATGAGGACGAGATGAGGATGAGACAAGGGATGGCGCAATGCACGCAATTGCATGTGTTGTGTCGTTCCTCGTCCTTGTTGTCAGTTGGGGGTGAGGGTGAGGGTGAAGTGAGGACAAGGACAAGGCGCACGTTGTGTCGTGCGTCCTCGTCATCTCTGTTCCCTCATTCATCAATGTCGTTGGTTGAGGGTGATATGAGGACAAGGACAAGGACGAGATGAGGAATGACACAACGCACGATTGCGTGTGTTGTGTTGTTCCTCGTCGTCGCCGCCGGTCGAGGGTGAGGTGAGAGCCAGGGCCAGGACTAGGGCGTCGGGTGGGTGAGGTGACTCAGGTGAGGACCAGGATGAGGACGAGATGAGGAACGACACAATGTGCATGCGTCGTTCCTCGTTGTCGTTGTCAGTCGAGGGTGAGGGCAAGGACAACTCGGGGCGAGGATGTGTGTCATTCATCACCTGTCATCGTCTTCGGTTGAGGGCGAGGTGAGGAGGAGAGGGCCAGGGCGAGGACAAGGACGAGGGCATCGGGTGGGTGAGGTGAGGGTGAGGACGAGGACGACACGCCATGTCGTCGTCAGTTGAGGTGAGGTGAGGTGAGGCAAGGCAAGGCGAGGGTGACGATGACGACGAGACGTCGCATTGTTCGTCATCACCATTGTCGGTCGAGGGTGAGGTGAGGGCGAGATGAGGATGAAGATGAGACGAGGGACAGCACAACGCACACAATTGCGTGCGTTGTGTCATTCCTCGTCGTCATCATTGGTCAAGGGTGGGGGTGAGGGTGAGGTGAGGACGAGGATGGCTGCATCGTTCCTCGTCGTTGCCCATGTTGCGTCTGAGTCGTTTGTCGTCAGTTGAGGGTGAGGCCTTGAGGTGGGAGTGGTGAGTCTGTCGAAAAAATACAATAAGCAAGCCACGACTTACCTTGGAATTACCATAATAGGTAATAAACCCATGGTGCGGGTACAGGTAAGGGTACAGGTATGGCACGGCACTACCTGTACCCGTACCCATACCCATGCGGGTAGGGGTACATTACCCACACGGGTAACCCATACCCGTGCCATTCCCTATATAGAGGATTCAGAAGGTGGCCTCAAAAGATGCTTATGAGATACCAGCACTATGGAGAGCAGGGCGACCTGATGCTGACAGGCTGGAAGCAGATATACATATGGTGCGTTTGGTGCCTCAGGATCTCAGGCTGAGCACACAGGGCGGAACGGTGCAGGTGGCGATCAAGAAAGCCAACATTCCATTTACTTCCTAATGGATATATAAGCGGTTAAGAAATTTATAAGTAATATATGATACCTGTGATGGGGTTTCCATATCAATGCCGAGTGGGTGGCAAGATCTTGAGATCTTGATCTCTGCATGGTTACGTAGTGGGCCTGGTACCCTCGATCTGCTGCCTCCATGCACTGTTACCTGTAGACTGGTAACCATTCCATCTAAAAGAGGCAAGCTGTTGATAGACGGACTGGTAAAACTTGTCGACATTTGCTACATCAGCAGAAAGCAGCTGTTATGTTGCTTTTCTGAAGGCTTTCATGAGCCTACGCAATTGGACCGGAGCACCCTTGCATGGTCTGATTGGGGATTTTATCCTGGCTAAGTGGGATTTTATCCCGGTGTGATTTACCAATGAGGCATAGGCTCCCTTTGCTGTGAAGAATGGCTGTATGAGTCAAAGTCACTCAGCAAGGGAATTAGCAGCTTATTTGGGCTTACCTTTAGGAGTTTGATGAGGTGTTCAACGTTCAAGTCAATTGGCATGCAATGACCCTTGAGACCAGTGAAGTTAACCAGCATGCTGTCACGCATAACATCACTGTCAAGTTGTGTTAGGCTAGTTGTGTAGTATAATATGAAGGATGAGTTTGACTTACGCAAATTCTGGAGTCCAAACTTTCTTGAGATTGTAGAGAAAGTGCAGGATCTCAGAACAGTAATTGTTTGACCCTGCACCACGAAAGATCATAGCAAGATATCTGAGAATGCCTTCAATCCATCCAAAGTCTCCATTGGAGGTTGCATTGACAAGCTCAAGAATGTACAGAAGGTCATGCGTTAGAAGGCAGAGATTACTGTGGGCATCATCAACATCAGAGCTACAGGGAGTTTCTATTTTCAATGGGTTGTGAGCGGGTGTGGTATGGCTCACAATGATCCGACCAGCTATTTCAAGCAGATTGTCAGGGGATGGGTTGGATGAAGCGAACACGGCAAGCGACACATGGCCACATTCAGCTTTCCAGGTGCTTAGGATGATGCCTCGCAGGATCTGGAGAAGCATAGAGAGCAGGGTATGGTAATCTGGATGTTCACAGCCTAGTCGGGTGCAATCAAGAAGGGGAAAGAAATATAAAAGACTCCCAGCCTGGTTGGTCAGGCCTTGATGAGCATGTAGAAGCACCCATATAAGATTCATGCAGAGATGAAACAGTCCAAACCCAAGCTGTAGGGTTTGAAGTCAAGCAAAGGGATAGACGTCCTTCATTCGTAGGGCCTTAGCACCTCGCATTCATGTGTTTGTAGCCTGGTCATTGATGCTTGGGATGGCAAAACCAGCCAACTGTTCATGGGCCATCTTGAGCTGATTAATATAGATGTTGTTGATGGCTGTGATGTTCCCTGTGACAGAACTTTCATCTATTGCAGAGGTGTGGAGAGGGTACTGTTTTGTTCAATACCCTTCTGGCATTCTTCATCGTTCGAGGCAGTCGAAGGATGGTCCCTGAGGCCACATATAGCCATCAAATTCTTTACAACAGTTGAGTAATGCATGCACGATGTGAATGCATAGCTGGGCATGGAAAGCCATTGATTGGTCAATGCTTGGTTGAACATCTGCATCAGCATTGAATGTCAGTTCAGATGCTTGTTGTACTCATGCAATAGTTGGAGAAAGGTGCATATGAGCGGGAATGCCATTTCGTACTTCATCGAGGACACCAAAGGTTCCCAGTTGTACTTTTGCGAGTGCAGATGCCCGTTGTTCAATGAAGATCGATGTGCTGATGCTGATGTTGTCATAGCACATAGCATGGGGACCACGGGCAATGTGAGCTGCCCAGTCAAGGCTTTGCATTGCAAAGTTGTTCAACAGCATTATAAGGGATGTGAAGGAAATGCAAAGGCCACGCTTGTACAAAGCCTCAATAGTTTGACGTGAGACACTATTTGTAAAAAGAAAAAGCATAAATGGTGCAGCGAAGTAGAGGCTACTTTGAGAGCATTCTTTTGTGAGCTGGGCAACAACAGCATTGCATACCTTGTAGAAATGATCCAGTAACATCACAACAAGCAGGTTAGCTTTAGTACATACAGCATCGCTGGTCTTGGTTTTATTATTCTCCCTGGCTCTATCTGTCCGTGCAGTGATCTTCAACACCTGACCGGTAGCTGGAGCGTGTTCATCAACAGCGGATCCAATGAATGTGTTGATGTCCCACAAGAGGAGTCTTCCGGAGCGATCGATTTGATGGTGCCTGCTAGAGCACTCTTCACCTTGTCCATCTCACCAGCAATTGTCTGATAGACAAGTTTGAGCACACATGGTTCCATCCAGTGCAACAGGCGTGTACAGCCACAATTGTTTTCAAGCATATGATCGAGCAGGTTAGTGAGCTTTCCAGATGGATCAGCAAAGCAGTGTGTACGATGGACTGAAAAATCAGGCCTGGACTGGTGGAGAATAGAATGAATGAAGTCAAGTGGTGAGATGCGGCAGCCAGGCCGAAGAATCTGCAAAGCACCTTCAATACGTCCGTGACAGCCAAGCCGTATGCCGCCTACCACCACATCTGCATCATCAATGTGCATCTCGTTATCGGAAGCCATCATGATGGCTGTGAGTCTGAGTCCAGGCTTTAACAGCCAGGTGCAAGGATGATAATGGCTGAGTACTCATACAGGAACAAAGACTTGAGGTCGAGGAAGGGCGGTTGGCTTCAAGCGCTGATGAGATTGGCTTGATATTTTGGGGAGGGAACAATGGCTTGGACTCGTTGTGCAGACCAAACCGAACGGTCGTGAAGCTAGCCCTACCGTGCCGTGCCATGCCTTGTTCAAGCCAAGACCTAACAGATGCAGAAGTTAACCAAGGGGCACGGTGCTTAATTATGCAGTAAGCTGACAAGACTTTTAATGCAGCACCCTTGGTAGATTGCTTCACCCTACTTTCCTTATTTCAAGCACACCTCCAAGTCACACATCTCCATGAGCTCCATCCTGTCAAAATGACCAACTGGCGGTTGCTTTTGGAAGTTTTGATGGACTGTGTGAGTTCATAGCTCTAACAGCCTGCCAATGGCCTGAATCAGCGTTTAGTGACTTTGGGCATTTCATTCGAGGGTCCCTACTATGTAGCTAAGTAACTGTCACCTGGTTTCACTTATGCGCTGCTGTAGCAGCTAGTGTGGGCTGCAAGAGTATGCGGGATGAGCTAACATTGCATTTGACCAGGGGGGTTGTGCTGTGCTGTCTCGAGCAAGTCGTAAGCCCTCAATGTTAGGCAATTGTTCAATGATATATGATGGACTTGACATCTACATTGTCTATCAGTGACACTGTGCATCCGTAGCAGGTGTTGCCAAGGGTGTGGCACATTGCATGTTAAAGAAAGTGAGGTCGGAATACATAAAATGCCACGTGGATGAGCATAAGAAAGCTGGTGTTACCAGCGTAAGAAGGGCTGAGGCCTGGGGATGCCCACCCATGAATGCTGCAGCTCTTGCCTGCTTCCCCCTGTAACCACTGGAGAGGCCAGCATGGGCTAAATGCAGTGAGAATGGATGGATGCATTACCTGCATGCGTGACCGCTTGCCACCTCTGCTCCATAAACTCCTCTCCCAGCCCTCTCTATCTCAACCCCTGGTCCCAGTGAGAAAGGGTGGTGTGAGTTCTGACGTGTAATAGGTAAACAACGTCAAGACTGGGTTCACTTGCCTTGCTGGAGGCAAGGCCATATGACATGCATGAAATCTCCCAAACGTCAACGCTTGCAAATGCCTCCTGTTTTCTATTTAGCCCCCAAGGCTTGTATGTGTTACAGTTTTGTGACCTATGTCACCTGTGACCTCCCCATGACCACATGCCCTGGCAGTACCATGACTTTCCCTCTCGACTTCTCAGACCTATGCCTTGTATTACCAGATCGTACTTGATGATCAAGACTCGCAGCTACCATTTCCCCTTGTAATGGACAATCCCCGGCCTTATGCCTAGGATGGGCTCTTGACTCAAGACTGGACATTCACCCATGGACAATGAGTTCCCTTTCATCACAAGGACTCCGTAAATATCACCTAGTGACTGGACATTCCCCCGGACGTTTATGTTTCCGTGTAAACACAAGGCCTGGATCCTCCCAGGAGTTTCCCTGGATCATTCCCTGATCCGACTCCCCACGGTTGGGCTGTGGCTCATCGCCCCACAGATCCAAGATTTCCTGAGCATTGCCTCATTGATCCTACATGCCCTGATACCTGCCTTGGTGACCCGTCATCATCCGAGATACAGCCTCTGGATTGTAGACTCCAATGCCTGCCCTTAACCAGACAGCCTCGTTGATCCTAGATCACCCGATCTATTGATCCTACTATACCCAATCTATTGATCCTACTATACCTGCTCCGGTTTCTCCCAAGTATTATGTGACTCACAATGCGACACGTCTTGGACATGGTTATGCCTGCCCTAGATTTCTATTACCATATCAGGTTAGACCGGCCCTAAACTAATGTACTTGTATATAAGTTCGAGGTGAGCTTGAACTG